>SIJG01000255.1:0-63339 GCA_023374025.1 Heterodera schachtii
TAGCAAATAATTCCAATCTTTCTTCTCCACGTACAGCATATAGCATCAGGATGCCAAGATCTGCCTTTGAATTTTTCCCTTTGGTTATCACGAAATCCCAGTTTCCAAAATCATTGCGCCTAAGTACCCAAGTTTGAGATGGAACAATAAAGGTATTTCTTGGTTAATATTTGGACTACTACGATCCTCGGAATGGCCAGCCCGTTTCACTATATGAAGGAATTTCAAGAAATTTCAGTTTCATTTGGATTCTCAATCGTATCAAAGTCCAATCAAATTCTGAACAGTGATGAGTCCGATAATTGAAAAGTATAACTTGATTAATTCATTTTCATTTGATAATAGAGGGCGTACACCAGGGGTGGCATTCCGAGGCCCAAAAACTTTCGGAAATCGGAATTCTGGGGGTCAATAATTTTTCGGAAATTGGAATTCCGACCCCAAAATCGTCGGAAATCGTAATTCCGTACCATCCCTGGTGTACACTGGAGAATTGTATTCTTAAAGCTAAATGAACCCTTCTTGTGCGTTGTTTGTGCGTCCCAGGTCATGCATGAACAACACTTTCATGATTATTCCATCTGTTAATCGGAAATAAGGGGTGTCTTCCAGCAGTTATTAGAGCTTTTACAAGATTTTTTTCCCTTTGAACTTCGTGTTACACAACGGGTTAGACAATTATGAAAATTCAAAGGCAGATCTTGGCATCCTGATGCTATATGCTGTACGTGGAGAAGAAAGATTGGAATTATTTGCTACATTTGCTCCAGTTGGCCCTGGGAAAGGCATTTTCTTATTTTATATGATATAAAATAAATTTCCATTTATTTTTTGGAAATGTGTATGTCCTCAAATGTCGGGTCCTCAAAAGTCGGGTCCTCAAATCTCGGGGATATCCTCAATTTCGGGTCCTCAAAAGTCGTGTCCTCAAATGTCGGGATCCTCAAATGTCGGGTCCTCAAAAGTCGGGATCCTCAAATGTCGGGTCCTCAAATGTCGGGTCCTCAAATGTCAAATCCTCAAATGTCGCACCACGGATGGAATGACTAAGTTTTAGTGATGTGAGTTCAAAGACAGCGATGTGGACAAGTGCAAAGGACGAATTTGGACTTTACTTCGAGATAAATTCATCCGCATGGCGACATCACACACATATGAACGGGATCCAAGTCGCGTCATTGCGCAAAAATTCACGACAGCCACCAAAAGGCGTGCTGTTGAGATGATGGAAGCGCCCTCTGTAATGCGCGCTGCTGCTCTTCAAAGCATCTGTTCGCCTGCACTTTCAAAATTGTCGTAAAAAAATGCCACCAATTTCAGGTTGATGAACGTCCGCGCAAAGATGGGTCGCGAACTGAACCGCGTTTCAAAGGCGAAGATTGGAATGTCTACGAGAGAACGCTAAGCAATGACGAAAGAACAAATAATTTTTCATAAGCTGCCACAAAAACTTGTGATCACAATTATGTTAACCGTTCCCCGTGTCATTGAGTATTTGAAAGGCATTTCTTGCAATTACCAATGAATCATTGATAAATTTTTTTTTTTTTTAATATTGATATTATTTTTGAAATTTTATTAGTTTCAATAAGAATTTTTTGTAAATTTGAAAATTTTTATTGGGGCACCAAACGTGGGGGCCCAATCGTAAGGGCCCAATTGACTTAAACGGTCGAAAAGCATTTTTTGCATTTGTTTTTTCATTTTTATTTTTTAAAATTTTTTGTTTTATATTTTTATAATTTAACTATTAATGATTCCATATACTGAGGTTGCCAACTGAAAATTTTCAAAATCTGTGCATTTTAAGTACCTATTCTCATTTTTTATCGGAACTTAAATCTCAACAAATCATGGGCATTATGATTGTCAGCACCGCGGTACTCAAATATACGCTAATATTTTAGTATAAAATTGCCATTTTTCGGTCGGGGTCGTTTTCGCGTGGCCGTTTTTCGCGTGTTTGCATATAAGCGAATTTTTATTCACTCCGGTTTTACTTCTGGTGCTTAATTCAATCTATATTAGGTGAATTTTATAAACTAAATTAATACTGACAAATTATTATACAGCCTAATAATTCTTTCACGGTCTAATGCTCTGCTGGTATTAGTGTAAACTCACCATCCCAAATATTTGTGCGTAAAATGTTTGGGGCATTACTTTGGTACGGCAAAAAATTGAACAAAACAGTTAAGCTTTCCAATTGGTTAATCTCTTGGATATGTGAAAAGAAGAGTCGCCCGCCCCCGAAAAAGAAAAAAGAAAAGAAATGTCGTGATGCCGTGGTCGGATTCTGTGTCTCATTCATGTTGTCAATACTAGAGCTGTTAATCTTTACAAGCACAAAATGAGGACGCTTTTGAATAAATAAAAGCAAAAAATTGTTTGAAATCGGGTTCGGATTCAAAATAGGTCGAAATATATGTTCGGCACACACCCGACCAATTCAGTCCTGAATAGGCATTCACGCGAAAACGTACCCCACGCGAAAACGGGCCACGCGAAAACGTCGCTCACGCGAAAACGGCCACGCGAAAACGGGCCATGCGAAAACGTCCTGGCCCCTGCCATTTTTTCTCCTTTTCGGTAATTTCAGTTTAATGAGAAATTGCTGTTTTCATTTGCCTTCTCTAAATTTGTGTTCTTTTTGCTCTCTCATTTTTCTAATTGTCTATGCTTTAAGTTAACACAATTTTTTTTTGCCCTTTGTGCCACACAAATAAAATTGAAAAAATTGGAAACCTTCGCTGATCGAACCACAAAATGAACCGACGGTTAGCAATTATTTTGAAAAAATTACAAATTTACATTTAAAATTATAAATCATTTCCAAGCTGTTTTTCCTCCCATTTCAGCTGGATTTGTAGTGACGTTTGTATGGACATTCTCCCATCTTTTGACCATTCTCAACTCGGCCTCAAAATGGCACTTATTTCGCCACGTTTTGATGCGCTGGTGGACACACATTTTGATGCAAAAAGCGAATTGACAATTTGGAAATGGATACTAATTCGCAAGGACGAAGGACCAAAACAGAAAATGTCTATACTAATCGGTGACAATGGCAATTATGAGGATTTTCCATTGTTGGACCCTCAACTACCCAATAAAATCTGCTTTAAGAACATTCAGATTGAGTCAGTCTTAGCTTTTGTTCATATTAAATGTAATTTGAATATTTCTTCAGGTACATTGATCATTCCGTGATCAAATTTCTCCATTCGAAGAAGCAAATTTGGGACAGAAATGGCACCAAATTGGAGTTGTTTTTGTGTTCGTCACTGGGCAATGATTTCCAACCGATTTGGGATGTTTTGGCCCGAGAAATTTGGCCAATTTTTGCGACAAGCATTCGCCATTTGGTGATTCTTAATGACGATCATTTGGACAATTTGCGTCGCCGCATTTCACCAACAATTCTCACTGATCTTGGTCAATTGTATTCCATCGATTCCGGTTATCTGTTCCCAGATGGATTTGCTGACGATGGACCAAATGCAACTGCTGGCCAAGCGTTGTCCAAATGGTTGCACACTCCGACGACTGATGGACAGCCGAAGCGATTGTATCGCAATGGTCTTATGGGTCCACTGAATCTCGAATGGGTCAACAACTTCAAAGAGGTGTCTCGCCATGTTTTCGTCAATTTGTTTTAATTTTACCAAATTTTTTGTTTAGACATTTCGCCGTGCCACCACTTCTGTCAGTTACAATATTCAAATTTATTTTTATGTGGACATAACGACATTTGAACATTTTGAATTGGTGAATGAACGGACCAATGAGAAGCTGACACTGAAACTGAGCAAAGAATACAATGGATCAGGCTATAATTGGCTGTTGCAACGATCCCCAATTGGAGAGACGGCGACGGCGCCAGTTAAGTGGAGAAACCGCGAAAATTCTGGTGCCAATTTTAACTATATATCAGATTAGATCTGCGGCGTGGCAATCATTCGGCTGCCAGTTTGAACAATATCAGTTTTGCTATGTGGGCTTTCAATAAAGCCATTGGGTGAGCAGCAAAACAGCAATTTTTGATTTTGTCGAAAAATAAATAAATAAACATTTAATTTTAGACCATTGTCGTCACCAGCGGAAGAAAAAGAAGAAAAAGCGGATCAAAGCAACAAAAGTGTCGTTTGAAGTGTACGGAAATGAATTACCTAATTAATTGTATTTGAGAAATGATCCATCTCAATTTGTTGTGCTTATTTTCTCTCAGAAATGCTTTTATTAATTCTTTCGTTCAAATAATATACCTACATTTATTTTCTTGGTTTTTTTTTGTTGTTGTACAATTTCTTTAGTATCAATTGAAACGATTGAGTGGAGAGAATTTGGTAATAGTTAGGGTTGTAAATTATATGGATAAAAAACGCGAAATATTGACATAAAACTATGGAATAAAAAGCTCAAAAATGGCTAAATATGGACCAAAATATGGACTAAAAACTGCCAAAATATATGTTTTAAACCAGTGTTTCGATCTCAAAAGTTTTAAAAATCCTCATTTGGCATGAAAAATCCTCATTTTGTAAAATATCAAAAATTGCGAACAAAATCAATTAAGAGTCATATTTTTCGTTTGAAACAATCACCGCGCCTATCAGTTAAACGTCAGATTCGTGATCAGCATCAAAAAAATAGTATAGAAAAAAATAATAGAGAAAAATTTTAAGGGGTGGCAAAACCCGGAAGTACCCAAATCTCATTTAAAACCTCAAAAAGATTCGATTTTTATTGTTTTAATAAATTGACATTTCTTAAATTTTTTGCTTTTAAAATGCTTTTTTTGTGGCGCGGTTTTCCAAAAAACTTTTGGAAACATTGGGGGAGGGGGTCCGGCAGTGCCGATAGGCGCTGCCGGAAAAAATTTGAGATTTTGAGTGCGATTTGTTAACAGGAAATGAATTAAAATTTATTGTAAATGTGGATTTTTCGAAAATTTTTTTTAAATTTGAAGAAAAAGTTCGAACATTTTGCCAAATATACCCAATTTTTCAAAAAATCATGTGTTTTGTCACTTTTTTTTTCAAAAGACCACAAAAATCCGCAAATTCTCATTTTCCAAAAAATCCTCTTTGACCCTCTAAAAGACCACAAAATGAGGAAAAATCCTCAGATATCGAAACCCTGAAACGCGAAATATTGACATAAAATATGGAATAAAAAGCTCAAAAATGGCTAAATATGGACCAAAATATGAACTAAAAACTGCCAAAATATATGTTTAAACCCTCAAAAATTCCTAAAAGCTTTTTATTTATTCAATATTTGCTTAAATACAATAAACAACCAAAAAATGTATTTAAAATTTAAAAATCCAAAATTTTTATTGTCGTCCGTTGTATAAAAATACATCCAAGTTTGCCAATTTCAAAAAAAAATTATCATTTAAAAAAAAGAAAGTTCGCAAAAAATGTGAAAATATTTATTAAAATGCCAGAATGACAACGAAAACTCAAATTTTTCTTATTTTTAGGGGTGTAACTTTTAAAAATTTCCAAAAAGTCGGTCCATATGGATTTATTCTCGAAAACCCCCAAAATATGGATTTATATGGACTAAATAAAAACCTTCACCAAATCAAAAAATTTTAACGCAGAATGGTATTTTGAGCCCCTTTCTTCATAGCATATGCGCAGAAAAAATATGTTAACCCATATAATTTACAACCCTAGCTAGTGCCTATTTTCTAGGCTTTTATTTTTAGCGCCTAAAAAGCCTAAAAAAATTGAAAGAACCTATTTTTGCTTATTTTGGCATTTTGCCCAAAATTATTAACAAAATGCAATTAAAAACTAAAAATACACCCTTAAGAATCGACAACAAAAATTTTTTCAAAAATACACCCCTAAGAAATGAAAAAATTTTCAAAAATTCTTCTCTAAAAATTTATTTATTGACAAGAATTAGTGATTTTAAAAATATTTATTTCAATATTGATTTGGCCTATTTTTTTACTTTTTTGAATAAATTTTGTTATTTTACACCTTTAATTTTAAAATTTTTAGTAACTATTTACTAGGGATGCTATTTATAGTTGCTAAAAAATGCCAAAATAGTTAGTTTTTAGTTTCTAAATAACACCAAAAATAGTTGCTAAAAAGTTCCGAATTTAGGGGTATAAAATCGAAATTTTCTTAAAAAACAAAAATATTTTGCCAAGGATATACATAATTTTCAAAATATTTACCCATTTTTAGCAACTATTTTGGGCGTTTTTTAGAAACTAAAACAAATTGTTTTGGCAGTTTTAGCAACTATAAATATAATCCCTATTAATGACTAAATGAAAAGAATTCCCAGTTGCTCGTTCTTGTCAAAAATATAGTCATAAAGAAGGCGCCCAATTTGGCCTCCAAGTCTCAGAATTTATTGAAAATTTAAAGAAATTATTAAAATAATTAAGTTTTTTACAAAATTTGACACGATAAAAGATTTTTTATTTTATCTCTTACAATTATGAAAAACAAAATTCATTAAGATTTTTATTAATTCAATCAAATTCATTTCACTGATTTTCCCTATTTTTTAGGTTATCATTTTGCCGGATAAATGTGCCTTCACTAGAAGAATTTTCATTTTTGGCATTTTCCAATGCTTTTTTTTATTTATGTACTTTTTTTGTATAAAATTTTCATTTAAAAATTTTGATAAAGCATGAACAAAATAAATAAATTCAAGAATTTTGCAATTCAGTTTTTTAAAATTAAAAAGGTGGAGAAGATTTTCATATTTTTATGTATATTTTTGTGTTCTCGCATGAGAATACTAATTTGGTTTAATTTGTTATCTTTTTGGATAAAATTTGTCATTATAAATCCCTAAATTTAAAATTTTTAGCAACTATTTTGGGGGTTTTAGAAAAAACTAACTATTTGTCACTTTTTAGCAACTATAAATCGCATCCCTACTTATGACATTTTTCAAAAATGATTTCCGCAATCAATTTAATGATTTGGCTAAATTTTGTTACCTTTTTAAATAAATTTTGTCATTTTACACCATTAAATTTGAGGATTTTTAGTGACTATTTTCCATTTTTTAGTGCCTATTTTTGGGGTTTTTTAGAGCCTAAAGCCTAACTATTTTGGCAGTTTTAGAGCCTAAAAAGTGCATCCTTAGTACACACTATTTCATTTTTTTCTAACACAATTTAGATTCAATATTTGCATATTTTTGAGTTTTGATTTGAATGTGATGATGGGTAAAATTATTATAAAATTTCTGATGATTTGGGCTCGGAACTTCGCTTTCCAATTTCCAAATTTCAAAATCAATTTTTCAATTTTCAAATTACACCCCTAAAAATCAACCTTCTTGCCATTTCTTACAGCATTTATATTTTTTTTATTATGCACGAAATTAATGAAAAATGAGTCACTTTCTTTTTCATATTTTTGAAATTAATAATACAAGGACTTGGATAAATTGGGTGCCATAATATTTATTTTATTTAAAAGGATGAAAAATGAAAAAAAAATGAATTTACTTTTTAGAAATAAACGTATTTTTAGTTGTTTTTTTTTAAAGTTTTTTCGAAATTCTTTTAATAAGTAAAGTAATACCGACCAAAATGGGAAAACAAAACAATGCTCTGTTTGTAAGTTTAAAAATTTATGAACTATTCCGTTTAATTTTTTTTTGAGTTTGTGTAAGAATGGAGACAGCGTAAAGTCAGAAATTATTTTTTTTCAGTCCTTCGGCTTTAATTACTCGAAAGAATTTTTGATTTTTGTTTTAAATTGATTAAAGAATTTATTTTTGCAAGTTCTTTATATTCCCCATCTTTGCACAAATGGCACGGGCCAACCGCCCCCCCGATGAGAAAGTATGCGCCGAAGTGCCTCTTCGGTGAAAAAATTTGGCAATTTTGGCCCCCTGCGGGTGATTTCTCATTTTAAAAAAAGAAAAGTTCGCAAAAAAATGGTGAAAATATTTATTAAAATGCCAAAATGACAACGAAAACTCAAAATTTTCTTATTTTTAGGGGTGTAACTTTAAAAATTTCCAAAAAGTCGGTCCAATATGGATTTATTCTCGAAAACCCCCAAATATGGATTTATATGGACTAAATAAAAACCTTCACCAAATCAAAAATTTTTAACGCAGAAATGGTATTTTTGAGCCCATTTCTTCATAGCATATGCGCAGAAAAATATGTTAACCCATATAATTTACAACCTAATGATGCTTTACCATCATTTTGATGATTTCAAGGGGTCAATGATGGTTTAAAAGCTGTTTTTTTTTGGGCTGTTGTTAAGTTACTTTTCGAGTTATTAATGCCTATTTTCTAGGCTTTATTTTTAGCGCCTAAAAAGCCTAAAAAAATTTGAAAGAACCTATTTTTGCCTACTTTGGCATTTTGCCCAAAATTATTAACCAAAATGCAATTAAAAACTAAAAATACACCCTTAAGAATCGACAACAAAAATTTTTTCAAAAAATACAGCCCTAAGAATCGGCTCGAAATTTTCAAAAATACACCCCTAAGAAATGAAAAAATTTTCAAAAATTCTTCTCTAAAGGTTTATTTATTGACAAGAATTAGTGATTTTAAAAATATTTATTTCAATACTGATTTGGCCTATTTTTTTTACTTTTTTGAATAAATTTTGTTATTTTACACCATTAAATTTTAAAATTTTTAGTAACTATTTACTAGGGATGCTATTTATAGTTGCTAAAAAATGCCAAAATAGTTAGTTTTTAGTTTCTAAAAAACACCAAAATAGTTGCTAAAAAGTTCCGAATTTAGGGGTATAAAATCGAAATTTTCTTTAAAAACAAAAATATTTTGCCAAGGATATACATAATTTTCAAAATATTTACCCATTTTTAGCAACTATTTTGGGCGTTTTTTAGAAACTAAAAACAAATTGTTTTGGCAGTTTTAGCAACTATAAATATAATCCCTATTAATGACTAAATGAAAAGAATTCCCAGTTGCTCGTTTCTTGTCAAAAATATAGTCATAAAGAAGGCGCCCAATTTGGCCTCTTCAAGTCTCAGAATTTATTGAAAATTTAAAGAAATTATCAAAATAATTAAGTTTATTACAAAATTTGACACGATAAAAGAATTTTTTTATTTTATCTCTTACAATTATGAAAAACAAAATTCATTAAGATTTTTATTAATTCAATCAAATTCATTTCACTGATTTTCCCTATTTTTTAGGTTATCATTTTGCCGGATAAATGTGCCTTCACTAGAAGAATTTTCATTTTTGGCATTTTCCAATGCTTTTTTTTTATTTATGTACTTTTTTTGTATAAAATTTTCATTTAAAAATTTTGATAAAGCATGAACAAAATAAATAAATTCAAGAATTTTGCAATTCAGTTTTTTAAAATTAAAAAGGTGGAGAAGATTTTCATATTTTATGTATATTTTGTGTTCTCGCATGAGAATACTAATTTGGATTAATTTTGTTATCTTTTTGGATAAAATTTGTCATTATAAATCCCTAAATTTTAAAATTTTTAACAACTATTTTGGGGGTTTTTAGAAAAACTAACTATTTGGCACTTTTTAGCAACTATAAATCGCATTCCTACTTATGACATTTTTCAAAAATGATTTCCACAATCAATTTAATGATTTGGCTAAATTTTGTTACCTTTTTGAATAAATTTTGTCATTTTACACCATTAAATTTGAGAATTTTTAGTGACTATTTTCCATTTTTTAGTGCCTATTTTTGGGGGTTTTTTAGAGCCTAAAGCCTAACTATTTTGGCAGTTTTAGAGCCTAAAAAGTGCACCCCTAGTACACACCATCTTCTCTAGTTTTGTTGAAAACAATCTGTTTTTTTTACATTGCATTGATTTGGCATTAAATTTATTGAGCCGGGGACAAAGCGATGAAAAAATAATAAAAATGGGGGGGGGGAAAGAGATATTTCATTTTTTTTTCTAACACAATTTAGATTCAACATTTGCATATTTTTGAGTTTTGGTTTGAATGTGATGATGGGTAAAATTATTATAAAATTTCTGATGATTTGGACTCGGAACTTCGCTTTCCAATTTCCAAATTTCAAAATCTATTTTTCAATTTTCAAATTACACCACTAAAAATCAATCTTCTTCCCATTTCTTACAGCATTTATATATTTTTTTTATTATGCACGAAATTAATGAAAAATGAGTCACTTTCTTTTTCATATTTTTGAAATTAATAAATACAAGGACTTGGATAAATTGGGTGCCATAATATTTATTTTATTTAAAAGGATGAAAAATGAAAAAAAAATGAATTTTACTTTTTAGAAATAAACGTATTTTTTAGTTGTTTTTTGTTTTCAAGTTTTTTCGAAATTCTTTTAATAAGTTAAGTATTACCGACCAAAATGAGAAAACAAAACAATGCTCTGTTTGTAAGTTTCAAAAATTTATGAACTATTCCTTTTAATTTTTTTTTGAGTTTATGTAAGAGTGGAGACAGCGTCAAGTCAGAAATTATTTTTTTTCAATCCTTCGGCTTTTAATTACTCTAAAGAATTTTTGATTTTTGTTTTAAATTGATTTAATGAATTTATTTTTGCAAGTTCTTTATATTCCCATCTTTGCACAAATGGCACGGGCCAACCGCCCGCGATGAGAAAGTATGCGCCGAATTTCCTCTTCGGTTAAAAATTTGGCAATTTTGCCCCTGCGGGTGATTCCTCGTTCGCCAAAGTCGACGTCCAATTCATAGGCATACAGCAAATCGGTTCCAAGGCTGTGTTTAAAAATTTGGATAAAATTTTAATATATATTTTTTATAGAAAATTTGCTGAAAAATTGGGTAAATCAGTGCCGTTTCGACGCTGCCATTTTGGCGCCAGAAACACATAATATAATCCAAAAAATAGCACTAAAAAATTCACTCCCTCCCTTCACCGAAGGAAAAATTTTAAGAAAAAAAATTGGGTAAATCTTGAAAATATTAATTTTCATAAAATTTGCAAAAACAATCTCAAATCTTTTGGAATCAACGTATAAGCGAAACTGTGCACATTCATGGATTTTCATGGAAAATATTGGCACAAATTAGAAAGAATTTGCTTGGCACTGATAATAATGAGAAATGGATGGGCTTTTACCTTTTGTGCGATGGGCCAAAAGAACGTGCAAATTAAAAGCTAATTGATAAAAAAAATCATAATTAATTGCCATTAAGCCAACAATTGTTGCTTAGAATGTTCGGCAACTTTTCGAATTGTCTCGCAAAAGAAAGATGTGCCGGATTTCAAGGATGAATTCAATGACCAACTGTTAAACAATAAATTGAACTGGGAATCCTTTCATTCGACTTCATTTGATGTGAGTGACAATTAAACTTTCCCTTAATTGGTCCAATTATGGACAATTAAGGAATTGATGGACGAGGACAATGGATTATGGGACAAAAGCAAGGACAAAGGGCAATCATGTCGATCATTGGTCCCGAAAATTTTTTTCTTAATTTTTTTTCTGAAAATTCTTATAACACTTTTCTAGGGGTGTTTTGAGGCGCTGATTTGTGAGCACGAATCCGGCCCCCATTTCGACCTATTCTAACACCGGACCCGAATTCGAACAAAGTCCAAAATTATAATTTTATAAATATCGATTTTTAGTCTAAAAATAGTTTAAACTATGTTGTATTGGGGCACTTATGAGTATCAGCGACTTTCAGTTCGTTTCCGTGTGCGTAAACAAAGGTTGAACAAAAATAAGAAATTTGAAAGAATTTAAATTTTCGACTTTTTGTTAGAATTTGAGTTCGGGGTTCTGAATTGAGCGAAATAGAAGGCGTATTCGTGATCAGCTACCCAGAAAACCCCTGGGAACATGTTTTCATAATTTTTGAAATTTAAAAAAATTCGAAAAATGTTCGAATTCGGGTCCGGTGTTAGAAATAGGTCGAAATGGAGGCCGGATTCGTGCTCAGCGCCTCAAAACACCCCTAGAAACGTATTATCAGAATTTTCAGAAAAAATTAAGAAAAAAATTTTCGGGACCAATGATCGACATGATTGCCGGACAAAGTGACGTTGGCCATTGATGTCACAGTGAACGAAGCAAAAACATAGGACGAGTCATAAACAATTTGCAATTTTCTATTCATTGAAATCAACATTATTTTTTATTTATGAGAAATTTTAAAGTAAATTTTCGATTTAAAAGTTTGTTTTCAAAAAAACCATGTTGGTTTTTTGCACATTATCATTTTGGGTGAGTTTCGGCATTACAAAAAGCCTTAAAAATATAAACTTTAAAAAATGGTCTTGAAAAGTAAAAACTTTTTTTTGTTGATTTACATGACTGACTGAAGGACTTCGTTCGTAAATTTTCGTCTCCGACCCCTCCCCGCCTCGACCCCCCTCTAAGGGACCTATTTCAATTCGGGTCAGGTCCTTGACTTGTGATCTTGATTAATTGAAACAAGAAAAATAGGACTTGGTGCCAAACCTGCACTTCGTTCGTATGGAGTCGGGTCGACCCCCCCACCCCCCCCCCCCCCTACTATTTAATGTATGATAAACACTCAGAGCAAATTTAATTTGTCAAATTGAAACCAAAAATTATGCCAAATTGGCATGAAAAGCACATTTAAGAATATTTATTTCAATTCAGCAGAAACAATCCTCAAATGATTCTGGTTTCTCCGTTTTTAATTCTTTCACCATCAAATCAATGGCCAACGTCACTTTGTCCTCGCTTTTGTCCCATAATCCATTGTCCTCGTCCATCAATTCCTTAATTAACCATAATTATGCCAATTAAGTAAAACGTTCAATTGACACAAACCGCAAAATTAATGAAATAATTAAATCCAAAGAGGTAATTTGCGGTG
Source organism: Heterodera schachtii (assembly GCA_023374025.1). Lineage (NCBI taxonomy): Eukaryota > Metazoa > Nematoda > Chromadorea > Rhabditida > Heteroderidae > Heterodera > Heterodera schachtii. The sequence continues at coordinate 12,838 of SIJG01000255.1, forward strand.
TCAAAAACTCTGCTGAAATGTTTCTCAATGCCATTCTCCGTCCCATCACATTTTTGTGAAACAATTCGAAAGGTTGCCGAACATTCGCAGCTCCAATGCCAATCTTTAAAGAAATTAAATTAAATTTTGCTAATAATTGGCATTGTGCTTTTCACCACCTTTCTTAGAAACATCGCACTGAAGGCAAAAGGCCATATCATTGGCAGCAATCTCTTCATAACTCGTGTTGATTTGTGCCACAATTTTCCATGCGATTCCCCCTATGTGCACAGCTTCACTTTTACGACAACTCGTAAACTTTTCTCCCGCAAATTCCGACACTTTTTCAATATCCATCACAATTGTTCCAAATGCCCAAACTCGCCCATGGCTCGGAAATTGCTGTGGGTACAGTAAGCCACCGGAAATCCCACAAAAATTCGGATTGATATGGTACTGTTCCACGTTGGTCACTTCGTCTGTTGTTAAAATGCCGGATGGAACTGTAAAAAAAATAATGAAAAAGACAAACAATTAAATCGTCTCTTTTTTTTTTACCAATTTTCTCAAAGAAATCCTCTTTCGAGAAGAGCGGAAAGCGAATTTTAAACAGTGCCGGTCCAAGCATTTGACGGCGATTCTCTGCCGAGCATTCAATGCCATTTGAACGGCATTTTTCATCGGCCCAACAGAGTGCCGAAAAAAACAAAAAATGAATTAGTAAATATTATTTAAATAATTAATAAATTTACTGCTTTCAAAACAGAAATCTCTTCACGAATTTTCAATTCATCACGTCCAAAAATCTCGCATAATGTTTTTTGGTCAATTTGCAAAAATTCCTCCGATTTGAGCAAAGTTTCGGCATTTTTGTCAATGTAAGCCAAACAATCATTGCAATAATTCTAAATATAAAAAAGATAATTAAACAATTAATTGTATGTTATTTTATCTTTGAAAAATAAATTTAATTGATGAGACAAAAACCGAATAAAGAAATTAAAAAAATAATTGTGCTTAAATAATAAACATTATTTTATATTAATTCTAAATGTTTTATTTCCTTCCAACCTCCAATTTGAAAAGGCGAGCCTGGGCAAAAGCGAAGAAAACATTTGGCAATTCGGAGATGGGAATTTGCAAAGATGCGTTGACCAAGCCAGGGATATTGTATTTATCGGCTAATTAGAAATTAATTATCATTTTTCAAAAATATTTCACCGGCGTAAAGCACTGCCATTGCATTGTCTCCATTCAATTCGTTCAAATCATCCGCGTAAATGAAGCTCAACATCACTTTGAACGCTGATGCTTCAACATCGGGAACTTCCACAACAGGGCAATTAGCAGAGACTAATTGAAATTAATTATTGTAATTAGCAGAGGCTAATTGACAATTAAATCTTAGTTATTTAGTTACTATATTTTTTTTACCATTCTCCGCTCTTTTATTTTTGGCGTCAAAACGAAACATCGCCTCAAATACGTCGGAAGCGTTCTTCAAAATGAGTTTATGGGCCGGCACGCGCTTAAAAGGATTAAAACTTAAAAAATATAACAAAATTAACTAATAATAAGCCATTTTTTGACCCACCCTCATCCCCGACCTTCGCTAATCTCTTACCCGAAGTGTCGGTGGCGATTCCCCAATTAAAAGGATTATAATTAGGCAATTAAAACTCACCACTTTTGTGTCTCCCACCAAAAAGTGCACATCCGCGTACTTACCCGTACTCAACATCAGCTTCGTCCATTTATTCCCTGGTGATTTTGAAATGATAATCATTATATTTTTAAATCTAAAAAAGTTATTACGGGGTCAAAAATGCCGTAATTTCCAAAATCCATAAATTTTTTTATTAATAAAACAAAAATTATTCAAGTTTTTAGGGTGCCCTTTAGAAAATCTTTTCGAGATTTTGGTCATTAGTAGGGATGCAAATTTTATATAAAATTTTTTCCCTGACTGTTGGAGGCCTGCTGAACGCAACAAAAAAAAACTTGGTATCATTCAAAAGCTTAACATGTTTATAAGCTATTGATTCGCGATTAGACAATTCCCAAAAAGTTATACATGAAAATTGCAAAAAGTCGAAATTTTTGAAGTTTTTTCTTAATAAATTTTTTTTCCAGGCATGAAAATCTTTTGTTTTTTTTTGTATAGCTAATAGTGCATGTTAAGAGATTTCGTATGATACCAAGATTGTTGGATTTATATGCCAAAGAAAAAAGTTTAGTGTAAAAATAAGCTGGCGGCGAAACGAGCGCGCCGAAACGCGTGGGTCCCCTTATGTGGACATTTTCTCAAAAAACCCTCTATGAACAAATTAAAAATTTTAAAAAAGACAAAAAATAAAATAAAATAATGTTTTGAAGCGATATATCTCATGTCAGAAAAATTGCTGGCAAGGCAAAACAGTTTATTTCATTAAATAAAAATGCATTTAAAGTTTTAGGAATCGCATCATACATGAAAAAGGGGGGGGGGGGGGTCAACCGAAATTTTTTCGAAGGGATCCAGCCATGAAATTTGACGACCTTTTTTTTTTTTTGCTTTTCAAAACCTCTTTTTTCGTGGCGCGGTTTTTTCAAAAAAATTTCGCGAACAAGGGGGTCGGCGGTGCCGATAAGCGCCGCCGTGGAAAATTTTTGAAAATTTGAGTGCAATTTGTTAACAGATTTTCACCAAAACTGCCTAATTTTTTTCGATTTTAAGCCATGTGACGACTTTTTTTGTTTCTAAAAAACGGTTTTTTTTAATCCGTAATTGCGCCTAACCCATCTTACCAATCATCGAATTGTCCGAATTTGACACGTCCGCCGCCTTCTTTTCAGCGTCCATCGACCACCATCTGTACATTTTGTAATGACCACGTTTGATTACTTTAAATTAAAAAATTGTTTAAAATTTAGAAATTAACGTTCATAAATCCAACAAAAATTAATGCAATAAATTCAAGTCCAAAAATTGTAAACATTGACCTAAACTGGTAAAATTTGAATTGGTTTTATGACTAAAATATTTTTCATTGAAATTCGGTACTCAAAATGAGAGTCTGAACTAAAGCAGCTCCAACAATTAATTTATATATCCAATTTTTCAAAATCAAAAAAAAAGTAAAACCAAGAAAAATCGATTTAAAAAAACAGGTTCATCATAGGGATGATATTCAATGAAAAGATTTTTCCCAAAATCATATTGGGCATTTATGTTTTGTCCTCCGTTTTGCTTCTTTCACAACGACATCAATGGCCAATGTCACATTGTCCTCGCTTTTGTCGTAAAAGCCTTTGTTCGGATTCATCAGTTCCTTAATTACCCCATAATGGGTCAATTAAGCAAAACTTTAATTCTCACTCACATCAAATGAAATGAAATTGGCATATCCTCTGTCATTGTTTTTATTGTCAAAAACACAGTCATCGAATTCTCTTCTGGAATCCAGCACTTTGTTCTTTGGCGAGACAATTCGAAAGTTTGCCGAACATTTGCAACTCCAATTTTCGTCTAACAATAAATTAATTAATGTTACTAATCTATATATTAATTATTAGTAATTTTACACCTTCTTCTGAAGCATCACAAAAAGATAAATGCCCAACCATTTCTCATTATTGTCAATGCTTTCATTTTTCTTTTTTATTTCTGCCAAAATTCTCCATGGCAATCCTTTGATGTGCACAGATTCACTTTTACGTTCACTCTCAAAGATTTCTCGCGCAAATTCCGACGCTTTTTTCAATTTCCATCGAAATTTTGCCGTTTGATTTGCTTTGATTCAAAATGAATTTGTCCACTTTTGGTTCATCAACAGTTGTGACATCAATAGTCAATTTCACTTTGTCTTCTTCCCTGTCGTAAAAACCATTGCTCGGGTCCAACAATTCCTTAATTTAAATCATCTAATTTAATTAATGTTTATGGGTGGCGTGGTCAATTGGTTATGTTTTAGAAATTAATTTATTCTTATTTTTTTATGATTTCTTTACATTAGACAAATAAATAAATGAACTTCAATATTGGTTGGTCCACGAATGTCAAATTAAAATATTTGTTTGAATTTGCACTTACCGCAAACGAAACGAAATTATTGAATCCCAAATTGGTCAATTTATTGTCCAACACAAAGTTACTAAGTATCCCAACGGAATTCTCCGCCCCAACTTTTTGCAAGATAATCCGAAAAGTTGCCGAACAAACGCAGCAGCGCCAAAGCGAATCTTAATGGAGTATTAATTATTGCAGTAATTAGTAGTTAATTTGTACCTTCTTCAGGAGCATCGCACAAAAGAGTAAATGGCCAACCATTTCTCACTGTTGTCAGTGCTTTCATCATTATTTTCAATTTCTACCCATATTCTCCATGGGAGTCCATTTATGTACACTTTTTCGCTGTACCGACTGCTCTCAACCTCCTCTCGTGCAAATTCGGATACTTTTTCAATATCCATCAAAAGTGTGCCTTCTTTCCGATCAGAAATCCGTCCATTAGTCGGAAATGGCATTGGGAAAAGTCCGTCGGAAATCCCATGATAATTTGGAAGGGAATTGAACTGATAAATGGCGATCATTTCATCTTTTGATAAAACACCGAAGGGAACTGTAAATATATATTAACTTATTGAAAAATAATTGCAAAAAAATTCGCCACAAAAATAATAAATTTTTTTACGGCATCTCATCAGAGAACGAGTTTGAAATTTTGACTTATTTTTTTACCAATTTTCTTCGTAAATTCCTCATTTGACAAAAGCGGAAAGCGAATTTCGAAAAGTGCCGGGCCAAGCATTTGACGGCGATTCTCTGCTGAACATTCAATGCCATTCTCACGGCACTTTTCATCCGCCCAACGGAGTGCCGAAAAAAACAATTAAAATTAATGGGAAATAATCAAATTAATTAAAATTAATTTATTTTTAAGTAGAATTACTGCATTCCAAATTGAAATTTCTCCACTGATTTGCAATTCGTCACGTCCCAAAATTTCGCATAACATTTTTTGGTCAATTTGCAGAAATTCCTTCGATTTGAGCAAAATGTCAGCATTTTTGTCAATATAATCCAAACAATCGCTGACATAATTCTAAAAAAAGAAAATAATAATTGAACAAATAATTAATTGTATGGTTATTTTATCTTTGAAATATTATTTTAATTGCTGAGACATAAACGGAATAATGATTAAAAATAATTTAGTGCTTAAATAATAAATATTATCTATCTTTCTCACCTCCAAGTCAAAAAGGCGAGCCTGGGCATATGCAAAGAAAACATTGCGCAATTCGGAGAAGAGAATTTGCAAAGATGAGCCGACCAGGGAGAGGATATTGTATTTTTTGGCTAATTAAAAATAATTAATTTAATTCCTAAAAATAATTCCACCGGCGTAAAGCACAGCCATTGCATTGTCTCCATTCAATCCGTTCAAATCTTCTGCGTAAATGAAGCCCAACATCACTTTGAAGGCTGTTGGATCAACGTCGGGCACTTCCACGGGACAATCAGCAGAGCCTAATTGAAAATTAATTAGTGTAATTAACAGAGATTATTGACAACTAATTCATTAATATTGTAAATGTCATTCAGTAATTTTTTTTTTACCGAGTTTTGCTTTTTCCTTTTTGGCATCAGAACGGAACATTGCCGCAAATACGTCGGAAGCGTTCTTCAAAATGATTTTATGGGCTGGCACAAGCTTAAGACATTAAATAAATTTTAAAAAACAACCAAAAATTGCCACTAATTTATAATTAATAAATAAAAGTTTTGATTTAAATTAAATAATTAATAAATAAAATTTTTCAATTAAAAACTCGCCTCTTTTTCGTCTCCGTCCCCAACCAAAAAATAAACATCCGCGTCCTCCTCTCCCGTGCTCAACAAATTCTTCATTCGTTCAGCCAACGGTTTGGACATGATAAGCATTTCCATTATTCGTTTAATTATCTATTTAAATGTGGTGAAATTATTGGCAATAAATTAAAATTAAGCGATTCAAATTGGCAAGAAATAAAAACCAAGGCACAAGACCAGCAAAACTTTATGTTCTTCTGTTGGACTTTTATGGGTACTTTTTCACTTTACGTCAAATAAATTTTTTTTTTAATTTTTGGTAATAGTGAAGCTTGTGCCTCCCATTTTGGAAAATTTTTTTTCTTCCAAAAATCGTGAAAACAAATTTTATGGGTTTTGAGGGTCGCTGATCAAAATTCAAAAATTCTCGATTTTTCAGATTTTTGTTCGAACTTTGTTTAAACATACGAAAACGAAGTGAATATCATCAGCGCTTCAATGGCATCAGCTTCACTATTACCAATTTTTTTTTTATCTGGGGTTTTCGGGGTCGCTCTGATCACGAATATGACATTCTGAAACCCGGACGCGAATTCGAACAAAAAACCGAAAATTTAATTTTTCAAATTTCTCATTTTTCGTCTAAAAACAACTTAAACAAACGGAAATAAACTGAAAGCTATCCCCTCATGCAATAAAAGGTCATTAAACCATTTTTAGACTAGAAATGGTAAGTTCAGAAAATTAAACTTAGATTATTTTTCGAATTCGGTTCCGGGTTTCGAAATTGTTCAAAATGTATGTCATATTCTTGATCAGCGACCCCGAAAACCCCAGAAAAATAAAAAAAAGCATTTTTTCATCACTTTGCAATCGGTAAAAAATAGAAACAAATCAATGCATGGTGAAGAACAATATTGTTTTTCAACACAGGTCACTTGCAATTCCCGCGTCTTTTCTGCGTCTTTGCCTTTTTTAATGTGTGTGTCTGTCTCTCGCCTTCTACAGTGAGAGACAGTGAAGTCAGTGCGAGTCAGTACAGTGACTACTGTACGTGACCGTACTAAAAATATACAGACAAAATACTAAATTTCTTTAGATGGGGCTACATAATACCGGAAATACGGCATACCGTATGCGATGTACGAATAAATTAACATTAATAAACAAGATATTTATACATATTTTTGGATAGAAAAAAGTGGGAGAAAATTGAAGTTTTTACATAATTATCATTGATATGTAATGAATGTGAAACTAAAAGGTCGGGTAATGCCGATAGAGGCGATTTCGGGAAAAAATAGTGAAACTTTGGGGCCCGTTAATGCTGCTGAAGTGCCGATGCTTGGAATAATTTCAAAATTTTATGATGCGGTTTCTTAACAGATTTTGCTCAAAAAATAGACACTTTATCAATTTTCGGATAAAATGCCAATTTTTTTTGTTATCATTAGGGCTGGGAATTTTAGGTTTTAACTAAATTTTTTGCTCAATTATTTTGAAGCGTGGTGAGTCGTTCCAAAAAAGCTCAGTGTGGGCGATCCACAAAAAAGCTCAGTGATTGATTGATCATTTTCCGGAAGCCTATTGCACCACTTTCAGGGCACCAAAAGTGCCTGATCCGGAACCCGGACCGGCCCGGTTAAGAAAATTTTTTAGTTCAGTTTCAAGGGATATTTGTCCTCGCTTTTGTTGTAAAAGCCTTTGCTCGGGTCCATCAATTCCTTAATTAACTCATAATTGTGCGGCACAATTCGGAGAATTGCCGCCGAACATTTGCAACTCCAATTTTTGTCTTAATGCCAATTAATTATAATTATTATTATCTTGCATTTAATTTGCACCTTCTTCTGAAGCATCGCACAAAAGGTAAAAGCCCAACCATTTCTCATTGTCAGTCCTTTCTTTTCTAATTTCTGCCAAAATTTTCCATGGAAATCCTTTGATGTGAACAGTTTTACTTTTACGTTCACTCCAATTGACTTCTCGCGCAAATTCCGACACTTTTTCAATTTCCATCGAAACTGTTCCATTGATTTGGTCCAAAATGCAGTTTTCCATTTTTTCATCTTTCACTATTAAATCAATGGCCAACGTCACTTTGTCCTCTTCTCTGTTATAAAAACCATTGCTTTGGTCCATCAATTCCTTAATTACCCATAATTATGTCAATTAAGTAAATTTGTTTAATTACCGCAAACGAAATGAAATTAGAGAATCCCCAGTTATTTAATTCATTATCAAAAACATGGTCATGAAGAGTGCCAATGGAATTCTCGGTGCCATTTTTTGTGAAATAATTCGAAATCGCCGAAAATTTGCAGCGCCATTTGGGTAGCAGCAACGGGTCGGAAAAGTGATTAAAATTCAATTGAAATTTGTGTTGTTGGACGCCGATCACTTCTTCAGTTGTTAACACGCCGGATGGAACTGTAAAAAATGGATTTGTACTGGATAATTTGGTATTGGAACGTTAGTAAACCATCAAATTCAAAATTAATGATAGAAAATTATTCATAACTTCGCCCAAAATGAATCAAATTTTAAAATTTTTGATAGCCCTAAATGTTTTCTATTATCTTGACAAATTTTCAAAAAAATTTATTTTCTGAGAAGCTCAAAAACCCAAGTTTTTTTGACCATTTTTCGTCATAACTTTCTTGAAACTTTACGAATTTTTTGTTGTTGAAATTTTGGTACTAATAAACTCCGCCAGGAGAATTGATTGAAGATTTTGGTCCAGTTTATTATCCGGTTACAGGCATGCCACCGAAAAATGTTTTTTTTTTAATCGAAAAAGTTTTCTTAATTTTTATCTCACAAATTTTTAATTTTTTTTACCAATATTCTGCAAAAATTCCTCATCTGGAATGAGTGGAAAGCGAATGTTGAACAGTGCCGGACCAGCGCAGCACGACGATTCTCTGACGATCATTCTTTGGCACTTGACAGCATTTGGCGTCAGCCCAACGGAGCGCCGAAAAAATAAGCAATTAAAATTTAATTTAAAATAAGAGCTCAAATTAAATGTGTTTTTTTGTAGTAAATTCACTGCTTTCCAAATTAAAAATTCTTCACGGATTTACAATTCGTCACGTCCGAAAATTTTGCACAACAATTTTTGAACAATTTGTAAAAATTCATCCGATTTTAGCAAAGTGTCCGCATTTTTAGCAATAAAAGACAAACAATTATTGGCATAATTCTAAATTATTAAAAATTTATTAAATAAAAATTATAGTTAAAATTTGTTTAAATTTCACTTCCAAGTCGAAAAGGCGAGCCTGGGCAAAAGCGAAGAAAACATTTGGCAATTCGGAGATGGGAATTTGCAAAGATGCGTTGACCAAGCCAGGGATATTGTATTTCTTGGCTAATTAGAAATTAATTATTATTTTTTTATCTAAAATTTTCAAAATAAATCCACCGGCGTAAAGCACTGCCATTGCATTGTCTCCATTCAATTTGTTCAAATCATCCACGTAAATGAAGCTCAACATCACTTTGAATGCTGCTGCTTCAACATCGGGGACCTCCACGGGACAATTAGCATAGACTAATTGAAAATAATTAGGATAATTAGCGGAGGCTAATAAACTAGATATTCATTTGTTACCATTCTCTGCTCTTTCTTTCTTTGCGTCAAAACGAAACATTGCTGCAAATACGTCAGATGCGTTCTTCATAATGAGTTTATGGGCCGGCAGAAACTTAAAAGGATTAAAACATTATTAATTTACAAGAACCCATTTTTGGACCCACCGTCCCCGACCTTCGCTAATCTCTTGCTCGAAATGTCGGGGGCCATAATTAGAAGAATTATAATTAGGCAATTTAAAACTCGCCTCTTTTTCGTCTCCTTCACCCACCAAAAAGTGTACATCAGCATAATCAACCGTGCTCACATCAGCTTCGTCCATTTAGCAGCAGACTGGGACATGAGAAATTGAAATTTTTACTAAATTATTAATTAGTTATTTAAATATTATAATTTATTTTTCTCATGCGAGAACACAAAAATATATATATGTAAATATGAAAATCATTCTCCATCTTTTTAATTTTAAAAAACTGAATTGCAAAATTATTGTAAATTTGTTAAAAAATTGAAATTTCTATACATTTTGTTTAATAATTTATCACAATTTTTAAATGTACAATAAAAATTTTGCTTTTTTAATTTGCTGCTTTATGTATTTTTAATAAAAATATGCAAAAATTCTGACTTTTGTGTAATATTCATGTTTCAACTTTTTTATAAGTTCTTCAATCGCTTAGAAATAGCTTATTAATAGCTTCTAAGTATGTAGGGCTTTCGAATGATACCAAGATATTTGGATTTGGTCAACAAAGAAAAAAGTTATGATCCTTTAAACCTGGCTCAGACTAAACCGGCCAGACTAAACCGACCCCCACCCCATAAAAGTACCGAGGCAAGTTACAATTTATTTCTTTTACATTTTTGTTTTCATACCCCTTGGCGGTTTTTAGGAAACGACCTAGCACCCCATTTTTTGTCTAATACATTTTTTGCAAAATTTCAACATTTGATGACAAAATAAACGAATAATTATATTTTAATTATTGTTTAATCAAAATGACGCGGTTTTTAAAAAATTTCTTCTGACTTATGCTTCTATTACTTAATTGTTCTTCTAATCCTCCCCATGGTCTAAAATCGATTTTTTATATCGATTTTTTTGTTTACATGCTTTCGATATGAATTGTCTGACTTCTCTCTGTCTCCACTCCTACAAAAAGTCAAAAACAATTTGCAAAAGGATAGTGCAAAATTTCAACAAACTAACAAATCATTGTTTTATTTCCCATTTTTGTCGTCACTACCGGGTGGAAAATTTTTGACTAAATTCATATGTAATAGCATTGTAAAAAAAAAATATTCACTAGGATTCAATACAAAATGGAAATTATGAAAAAATCATAAAAAATAAAAGGAAAAATTGGCATAGATCCCTAAAATTTGGCAAATGCCTTTTAAACAATATTGAAGTTTCAGTAGATTTTTGGCCAATGATTTTTCAAAATTTGGAAAAGCTTTCAAAAAATAAAAAAATTATGGTTAAACCTAAAATTCGGTTTTTTTTTAAATTTTCGTTTTACCCCTTTTACATAAATGCGCCTTATTTCACATTAAAACAAAAAATTTTATTAAATTTCTGATTGCAATTTTTTAGATAAAATGCCATCGTCGATGGATCGGATGAAACATTTGTTGAGCACGGGTGAGCATTCGGATGTGCACTTTTTGGTGGGGGACGGAGACGCAAAAGAGGCGTGTTTAATTTAAAATAAAATTTAAATTTTTATTTTTCAATTGAAATTTCATTAATTATCCACATTTTTTAAAGGTTTTGCCAGCACATCAATTCATTTTGAAGATCGCTTCCGATGTTTTTGAGGCAATGTTCCGTTTTGACGCCAAAAAAGAAAGACCGGAAAATGGTAAAAAAAAAAAAAATTAGTTTTAAGGGAAAATAACAATTATGTTATTTGTTCTTCATTTTGTCTCTGCTAATTTCCCTAATTAATTTCAATTAGACCCTGCTAATTGCCTTGCTGAAGTGGAGATACCTGACATTGAAGCAGCAGAATTCAAAGTGATGTTGAGCTTCATTTACACGAAAGATTTAAGTGATTTGAATGGAGACAATGCAATGGCAGTGCTTTATGCCGGTGCATTTTATTTTTTAAAAATTAAATATATATATATAAATTAAATATTTGAAATTAAATTTAATGAGTAATATTCTTATTAGCCAAAAAGTACAATATCCCTGATTTGGTCCTTCCATGTTTGCAAATTCCAATCTCCAAATTGCGCAATGTTTTCTTTGCGTATGCCCAAGCTCTCCTTTTCGACTTGGAGGTGAGAAAAACAAATTTATTATTAATAATTGTTCGAATTTGGGTTCGGTGAGTTTGAAACTCGTCAAAATGGTGTGAGATTCATTATCCAAGTTTAAGCAATTTTTAAGGATTTTGCCTGCAAATGTTTGCGTTACATTTGTCAAAATGCTGCCCAATTGTATGGATCAGATGACTTTTTGCAAATTGATCAGAAAATGTTGTGTGTGCTTCTCGATCGTGATCGTTTATTGCTGAACAATGAATTTGAAATTTGGAAAATTGTAATTTCTATTTAATTTTTAATTTGCATTTTAATTTTCGTTTTTAATTTAAAGGCACTCCGTTGGGCCGATGAAAAATGTCGTCAGAATGGCATTGAATGCTCATCGGGAAATCGTCGTTCAGTACTTGGTCCGGCACTGTTCAAAATTCGTTTTCCAAATATCCATGAGGAGGATTTTTCAAAATTCGTCGGTAAAAATTTTTGAAATTCGGAAATTAAATAGAAGTTGTTTTTGTCGATATGAAATTTACATTTTTCGAGAAAAAATAAAAATAAATTTTGATATTTTTAAAGTTCCATCCGGCGTGTTAACAATGGAAGAATTGCTCGGCATTTATCAGTTCAATTCCCATCCGTTTTTGTATCTTCGTGGAGTGCCCGGGCTGTACTCGTTGAAATTCCCAAGCCATGGACGAATTTTTAATTGGAACAAAGCCAAGGGCAACCAAAGAGGGACATTTTCGATGGAAATTGAAAAATTGTCGAAATTTGCGGGAGAGTCTGTCGGGAGTTGCCGATTCAGTGATACGCTGTATATAAAGTGGCTTCCATGGAAAATTCAAGCAGAAATTAGAAAAAAGAAGGATGACACTGATGAGAAGAAATATTTGGGATTTCACTTATTGTACGATGCAAAAGAAGGTACAATTTTAATAAATATTGAAAAAAAAGAAAAAAATTTTTAACAATGATATAAGGACCATCGAACTGCGTTTTTACTGCAACCTATCGAATTGTATCTGAAAAGAGCGATGCGGAGAATTCCATTGGGACACGTTGTGACTGTGTTATTAACAAATCACAAATAGGCCAGGGATTTGGAAATTTCATTTCCTTCACGGTGAGTGACATTTGAACATAATGTTTAATTGACATAATTATGGTTCATTAAAGGAACTGATGGACCCGGCCAAAGGCTTTTACGACAAAAACGAGGACAAAGTGACATTGACCATTGATGTCACAGTGAAAGAAGAAAAAATGGAGAAATTCATTTTTGACCAAAGCAAATCCAATGGAAAAATTTCGATGGAAATTGAAAAAGTGTCAGAATTTGCGCGAGAAATCTTTGAGAGTGAACGTAAAAGTGAAACTGTTCACATCAAAGGATTTCCATGGAAAATATGGGCAAGAATAGAAAAGAAACATGAAAGCACTGACAAAAATGAGAAATGGATGGGCTTTTATCTTTTGTGCGCTGGACCAAAAGAAGGTGCAAATTAAATCTAATTAAACTTAATTGTATAATTAATTGCCATTAAGACGAAAATTGGAGTTGCAAATGTTCGGCAAATTATCGAATTGTGTCGCAAAAGGGCGCCGTAAAGGATTATTGGAGGGAATCAAGCGAAGAAAGAACTTTTAACAGCAAATCGAACAATTGGGGATTTCCGAATTTCATTTCATTTGCTGTGAGTGACAATGAAACTTTCCTTAATTGACCCAATTATGAACAATTAAGGAGCTGATGGATCCGAGCAAAGGCTTTTACGACAAAAGCGAGGATAAAGTGAAATTGGCCATCGATTTCACCGTGAAAGAAGCATAAATGGAGAACAAATCATAAATTATTCATATGCTTTGGGAAATCTCGTCCTTGAATTATCATCCTATGGACCTTTTTTATCACATTTTTTTACTGTTTAATTTTTTTTTTTGATTTTACAAAAATGGATTGGATTAAATCATAGATTAAATGTTGTATCAGCACGCAATTGAAAGTACAAAAAGACGTAAAAAAACAAAATGGGCAAAAATTAATGGACCAATTAATTAATTCAAGAAAATTGTTGGAGTGTGCACATCCCTAATTTGTGGTTTCATAAACAGTCAAATCGGCGTTCAAATTCACCATGTCCTCCTCCTCATTGTACCATCCATTATAAGGATTCATCAACGCCTGAATCACACTTACAAATTAGCACATTAAATTTCGTTTCTTAAGAAAATATTCTAGAAAAAATTGACGGAGAATTATTGGTACAAAGACCAAAAAATATTTTAATTAGCTAGATATTGTATTAAAAAAATATCAAAATAAAAAACGCCTAACTTTAGTTATTTTTAATTTATAGGAATTATTTTGTTAATTTTTTAAAAAGATTATATATTCAGGCCCGTAACCAGGGGGGGGGGCAAGGGGGGGAGGCAGTTGCCCCCCGCCCCGAAATAAAAAATTTTCTAGTAAAAATTGGCAAATTTAAATTTTTTTTTTAGCCATTTTTCTTAACTAAATGCATTATAAAATAAATAAATTTTTCACGGCGGCACCTATCGGTACCGCACCCCCATTTTGCCTTATTTTGCGCAATTTTAACTGAAAAAAAGGCAAAAAATAGTCCATTTTTGGAGAAAGGTGTCTAAAAATTCCATGTTTTGCTCGAGGGAGCTGAAAATTTTAAAAGGACTGGGAGACAAAAAAATATTGTACTCTCTTCTGTCTTGGTCATTTGTCAGACCTCAAAAGTCGTAAATTGTGCCCAGCCCCATCCTTCCGGATGTTTTGGAGAAAATGTGCGCTTAAATTCCCCGACGAGGTCTGCATTTCGTTCTTTTGGTGAAACAATACGCAATGTTACCGTACAAGGACAGCTCCAATTTGTCCCTTAATTATTAATGTAGGAACTCTCTGTGTTATTTTTTTGGTGCCAATAAAAGGTATAGAGAAAAAAAACAACTAAAAACCTTTATACATGGACTATATTCATATTCACAAAATGGACTTAAACACGTTATATGTTATACGGGTCCGAGTATTTGGGCAAAAACCGTGTCCAGAAAGGCCGAGTTCAGGTCCGGGTGCAAATTTTTCAACCAAGTCCAGAAAAAATTTCAGTTTAAGAAAAATTAATTAATTGTTTCATGAAGGAGTTAGTAATTAAATTATTTAAAAAATATATATTTTCGTCGCTAGCAAATAAAGAAAAAGTCCAATTTCGTAAAAAAATTTTTATAAAAGATAATTCGAATACGTAAAAAGTTTGGTATGAAATTAACGAAACTTTTGCTAAAAAGTTTTTGATTTTTCCCTATTCGTAAATTTTCCCATCTTTACTAATGCTTTTTCGATTTTCTCCGAAAATTATGAAAATTGCCAACTGAACCAACTACGATTTACGAAATTTGACCCCACCCTTATCAATTACAATATTTGATAGTTTTATAAATGATTTTTATTTTAATTAAAAAATTGAAATTTTGAAAGAATTATTTTAAAAAACCTAAAGCGGACCGTGGACGGATGGGAAATAGCAGAGGGTACGGTTCGGACAAAGCAGCGGACGAATGGTACAGTAACACACTGACCAACTCGGCACTGGTCAACACGCCGGACGAAACTGTTTAAGATTAATTTTTATTAAAAAACTTAGTCATTCATCAAGCAAATCTTAAAAAAATAAAGAAAAAACAAATGAAATAATTTTCTTGTGACAGGGAAAAATGGGTGGGGGGGGGTCGTTTGGCCCGGGGTGGAGGGCTCTCAAGAAAACTCCAAAGAAAAATTAAAAAAAAAAATATTTTTAAGTAGTTTTATAAATAGCTGTCACATTAAAAAGGAATTTACTAAATATCAAAAACAAAAAACTTGAATTTTTTAAAATTTATTTTAATGTGAAAAAAATACATTACTTTTTGAAAAATCAATGAAATTTTCTGAAATTTTTATGCAAATATTGCAAGCCAAGAGAGCTATCGTTGGTTGGGTTTAAGAAAGGTTATGACGGATGACGGATTTTTTTCGAAAAATCTGAAAAGTGGCAATTTTTTACGAAATGACCCAGCACGTTTTTTTTTTCTTTATTGCAATGCCATCCCAAAATGCTTTTTGAGTAATGGCCCACCACCAATTTTTGCCAGATAATCCTTGTGAATGATCGGAAAACGAATTTTGTAGAGTGCCATGCCAAGCACTTCGCGTCGATGCGTACCCAAACATTCTTTGCCATTTTTGGCGCATTACACATCCGCCCAACGGAGTGCCTAATACGTAAAAAAGCAAAAGTTTAAAATTGCAAAATGCCAAAATTTACGGCATTCCAAATGGCAATTTCTTGGCTGACAACCAACTGATCACTGCACAGTATTTCGAATAATAATTTCTGATAAATTTGCAAAAATGCCTCTGATTTGATTAAGGTGTCCGCAAACGGCCGGCAAAATCATGAAATTATTGTCCATATTTTTTTTTTGAAGCCAATGTAAATTTTTGGAAATTTAACTGAATCTGAGGTTTTACTTAATTGCTCCAACACTTAATCGCCAGTCTGCATTATTATTAGGGACCCGATTTCTAGTGAAAAAACTTTTTTTTTGCTCAATTGATTTGAAGAAAGGAGCTCAAAAAACGCATTTCTGCGTTAAAATTTTTTCATTTGGACGTCATTTTTCGTCACTAGAAATCACTATTTTGGCGTTTCGTCACTTAAAATAGTGAAAATTCACTTTTCTGGCGTTTTGTCACTTTTTTTTTCACTATTTCGGCATTTTTTGGAAAATTCCTTAACAAAAATGCAAAAACCAAAAAATACACCCCTAAGAATCGACATAAAAATTTTTTAAAAATACCACTAAGAAACGGAAAATTTTCATAAAAATTTTTCCCCCAATTTTTTTTTCTTGACAAAATTTTTGATTTAAAAAATGTCAATATTTTTTAAGAAAATGTTAGAAAGGAAATTTTCCTCATTTGCAAATGCAATCAGTGAATAAAAAAATTTTTTTGCTCAATTTTTGGCTGAAAATTATGTCACTATTCGTCACTATTTCGGACTTTTTTCACTATTTTGTCACTTTTTTGACACTTTTTCGTCACTATTTTAGTTAACTATTTCGGGATTTTTCGTCACTAAAAGTCGGGTCCCTAATTATTATTTATTATATCCCTGTGTTTGATTCAAAATTTTACGTTTTTTTATCTTGGCACTAGGACTCATTCCGCAAAGGAAAGCATTTTCTTAAGAACCCGGTGCTATTATATATTGTAAATTGCATATGAAACTACACCCGCTTCGGGTTTGGAACTTAAACCTACGGGAATAATCCTATAAAAAAATTTCACAATTACGCAAATCCCGAAATTCTAAAAATGAGGGATCTAAAAGTGAGTGACTTTATGTGGTTTGTTTTTGCTCAGCTAAATTTTTGTGTATGTATCTAAGACATTTTCGGAGGTTTTTGAGGACCCATAATTTTTTGTTTTGGTATTGTTCGAAACACTTGAAAATTTTCTTTTAACCTGCAAAATTTGAAAATGCCACTGAACTTCCGATTTTTTGCAATATATTTTTGTAATAATTTAATCATTTTGAGGATAAAACAAGATGAATACAGTAATTAATGTCATATTTGCTATTTATTTGTTAGTTTATAAAAATGAAGGTTTTTGAATAATAAAAAAATTTGGCGAAATGTTTCTTTTATTTACCTGTTGATTTTTCATCAAACCCTTCCCCTGCTGTTTAAATTGTTTTTTTTGTCGTTTTTTTTACATGCTTTCGTATATGAACTAACTGTCTGACTTCTCGCTGTCTCCACTCCTACATAAACACAAAAACAAAAATATTCATAAAACAAATTTCGTGCTAAAATTTCGCAACCAATAGAGAAAAACAAAACAAATAAATTCTTTTGGTTTTCATTGGGTCGGCACCAAGCGGAAAAAATTTGTACCCTTAAAATCCTTTTAAACAATATGAAATTTTATCAATTTTTTTTTGCCTAATGATTCAAACTTTTGAAAAACTAAAAAACAATTATCGTTAAAAAACAATATTTTTTAAAAATTTATTCATTTATTTACAAGTACGATTTCACAATTAATTAAGACAAAAGTTTTCATTAATACTTATTTTTAAAATGCCATCGTTGGGAAATTCGATGGATCGGATGAGACATTTGTTGAGCACGGGTGAGCATTCGGATGTGCAATTTTTGGTGGGGGACGGAGACGCAAAAGAGGCGAATTTAATTTTCAATTTAATTCATTTAAATTTATAATTATCCAAATTTTTTAAAGGTTTTACCAGCACATCAACTCATTTTGAGGAACGCTTCCGATGTTTTTGAGGAAATGTTCCATTGTAATGCCAAGAAAAGAAGAACGCAGAATGGTAAAAAATTTGTTCAATGAGGAAATACAATTATGACTTAATTTTCCAATTAGTCTATGCTAATTATCCTAATTATTTTAAATAGTTCCTGCTAATTGTCCTGTTGTGGGAGTCCCCGACGTTGAAGCAGCAGCGTTCAAAATAATGTTGAGCTTCATTTACACGGATGATTTGAGCGAATTGAACGGAGACAATGCAATGGCTGTGCTTCACGCAGGTGAATTTACTTTTAAGGAATTAAATATAAAAAATAAATTTTAATTTTAATTAACCTATTATTTATTAGTAAATTTAATAATACTTGAATTTCTAATTAGCTAAAAAATACAATATCCCTGATTTGGTCCTTCCATCTTTGCAAATTCCAATTTCCGAATTGCGCAATGTTTTCTTTGCTTACGCCCAGGCTCTCATTTTTGAATTGGAGGTAAGAAAAACAAATTTATTTTTAATAATTGTTCGAATTCGGGTTCGTTGAGTTCGAAAACTCGTCGAAATGGTCTGAGATTCATGATCCAAGTGTAAGCAATTTTTAAGGATTTTTCCTTCAAATGTTTGCGTTACATTTGCCAAAATGCGGCCCAATTGTTCGAATCAGATGACTTTTTGCAAATTGATCAGAAAATATTGTGCGATCTTGTCGGTAGTGATCGTTTGTTGCTCAGTGATGAATTTGAACTTTGGGAAATTGTAATTCGATTAAGATTTTTCATTTGCATTTTTTATTTTAGTTTTTTTTTAATTTAGGCACTCCGTTGGGCCGATGAAAAATGTCGTCAGAATGGCATTGAATGCTCATCGGGAAATCGGCGTTCAGTACTTGGTCCGGCACTGTTCAAAATTCGTTTTCCAAATATCCATGAGGAGGATTTTGCCAAATGCATCGGTAAAAATTTGAATCGAACTATTAAAAAGGGTGTCAAAATATGAGTTTCCCTCCTCTTTTTGCGCTCAATATCAAAATGCCAAATATGTGCTCCAAATATGCACTAAAATATGCCTTAAAAACTGCCAAAAATCGATCCTTAGGGGCTGTATTTTTTGCATTTTTATTGTGAAAATTTCCAAAAAATGACCAAAAAAATCTGAAATTTTTAAGTCAAAGACTTTAGATTTAAAATTAGACCAAAAAAATCTGAAATTTTTAAGTCAAAGACTTTAGATTTAAAATTTTAAAAATTTTATAGTTCCATCCGGTCTGATAACAATGGAAGAAGTGCTCGGCGTTTACCAGTTCAATTCCCATCCGTTTCTGTATCTTCGTGGAGTGCCTGGGCTGTACTCGTTGAAATTTCCAAGCCATGGACGAATTTTTAATTGGAACAAAGCCAAGGGCAACCGAAGAGGGACATTTTCGTTGGAAATTGAAAAATTGTCGGAATTTTTTGCGGGAGAGGCTTACTTGAGTAGACGATACAGTGAAGCCGTGTTCATAAATGGACTTTCATGGAAAATTGAAGCAGTAATAACAAAATATACGGAAGGCACTAATGAATGTTTGCGATTTCTCTTACACTGCGATGCAAAAGAAGGTCCAAATTTAATTATTAAGATTAAAAAGTAATTTAGTAACAATCATTTTTTGGAGAACCTTGGGACCGCGTTTTTTCGGCAACATTTCGAATTGTATCGGAAAAGAGCGAAGCGAATAATTCCATTGGAACACTTATTGACCGTGATATTAGCGTACCATTCTTGGGATTCGGAAATTTCATTACTTTTGCGGTGAGTGACAATTGAACATATTTCCTAATTGATATAATTTTGGTTAATTAAGGAATTGATGGACCCAAACAATGGTTTTTACAACAGAGAAGAGGACAAATTGACATTGACAGTTGATATAACATTGAAAGATGAAAAAAAGGAGAAATTTGTTTCCGATCCAAACAAATCGAATGGAACTATTGAAATGGAAATTGAAAAAGTGTCGGAATTTATGAGAGGTCTATTTGAGTGAACGTAAAAGCGAAACTGTGCACATCAAAGGATTTCCATGGAAAATATGGGCACAAATTGAAAAGAAAAAGGGAAGCACTGACAATAAGAAATGGTTGGGATTTTACCTTTGCTGTGATGCTCCAGAAGAAGGTGCAAATTAAACGCTAATTAATAATAATTGTATTAATTGCCATTAAGACAAAAATTGGAGTTGCGAATGTTTGGGAACTCTTCGAATTGTTTCGCAAAAGAACGGAGTGTCGGATTTCAGAAGAGAATTCGATGACGATGTTTTTGACAATGATGAGAACAGCTGGGGTTATTTCAATTTCATTTCATTTGCTGTGAGTGACAATAAACTTTCCCTTAATTGACCCAATTATGATTAATTAAGGAACTGATGGATCCGAACAAAGGCTTTTACGACAAAAGCGAGGACAAAGTGAAATTGGTCATCGATTTCACCGTGAAAGAAGCAAAAACACAGGACAAAGCATAAGGAAATCTCGTCATTGAATTAACATCCTATGGAACTTTTTTTGGTACTTATGTGGTTTAGACCACATAAAAAAAAATTTTTGTTTTAAGGCTTTATAAACATGCTTCCAGGGGTTTTCGGGGTCGCTAAGGACGAATCTGAACTCAGATTAATAAAATTTCGAACTCCTAAGCACGAATTCGAACATTTTTCGAATTTAATTTTTTCAAAAAATAATTGTTTTTTTTGCCGTCGCCTTCAGTTCGGGGTTAGGGGTTCGTAATTTTATTAATCTGAGTTCAGATTCGTGCTTAGCGACCCCGAAAACCTCTGGAAGCATGTTTATAATGCCTTATAAAAAAAATTTTTTTTTATGTGGTCTAAACCACATAAGTACCCTTTTTTTTTTAACAAATTTCTTATTGTTTACATTTTTTGATTTTTACAAAAACTGATTTATGGAATAAATAAATGTAGCTGCTTTAGTTGAGTCTCATTCTTGAGTATCCCGTTCCAAAAAACCCTTTCCTTAGTCCGGGGACAAAACTGAACTGCTTAGGACAATTAAGTTTTGTGAATTTTTAGGACTATTTGTTGAAAATAAAAGACTGGGTTAAACCAGAGGTGCGATATCTGAGGATTTTTCCTCATTTTGTGGTCTTTTAGAGGGTCAAAGAGGATTTATTTTGAAACCGTTTTTAAGCAATTTTGAGTTTGGGCCCTATGACCGATATTTACCATTTTGCTCAAATAAAAATTGTGGATAAAGATAATCCACAAATCAATTGAAATTTGTTTTATTTTTTTGGGTAATTATTTTTCCTTTTTGTTTTATTTCTCCCCCCCCCCCCCACCATCGTAAAATAAACCTTCATCAATAATGGAGTGTTGATTTTTTATATATTGATTCTCCAATAAATACAATATCTTTTAAATAATTTTTTGGGTACTTTTCGGTTTTGTGACCCCCCCTGAAATTTTCAAATAAAAAGTCATTTCTAGGGTAATTTGGGGCGCTGATCACGAATATGACATTTATTTTTCAAAATTCCGAATCCCGAACCCGAATTCGAACAAAAATTCGAAATTCATAAATTACAATGAAAACATATTTTTAGGGGTTTTCGAGGTCGCTGAAAATGGTTATGACATCCATTTTGGTCAAATTCCAAAACCCGAACCCGGATTCGAACAAAAAACCAGATTTAATTTACGACAAAATTTAAAATTTGAACAAAAACGATAGAACGTCAAATATAAAAGATTGAATTTGCTTATTGCGCTAAAAAACCGCCGCACACTCGACTACGGCGGCCAGTAGGTGGGGCGAGACTACGGGCTACGGAAGAATTCCGCGCGTGATCCGCAGGTGGTTGACTGATTGGCGGGGGCCCTTCGGGCCCCCGCAGTCAACCGCCTGTGGCGCTCGTCAGACATCTTCCTCCGCCCTCCGTCTCGCCCCACTACTTGCTCCGTCTTCGCATGCTCCCTTTTGCGAAATTTTTGCTTTTAATAAATTGTTATTTCCCGTTTATTATTTTTCGGTACTGAAGTGTCCATTTTCACTGGGAATCAATTGACCCAGTGCTCAGATGACGTCGGTTCGAATTTATACCTTGTTTTTAGACTTAGCTCATCAAGAGCTTTCGAATGATACCAAATTTGTGTGATTTTGACCGTTTTAAAAGGTTAGGGGACCCAATTTTTTCCATTTTTCGTGATTTAAACCGGTTCAAAAACCGGTTTAAACGCATTGCCGCATAGTTTTTTTTTGATGGTTTAGGCGTTTTCAGCACCTAAGAAACCCTATAAAAGTGTTTTATATTTAACTTTTAATTTTGTCGTAAATTAAATCTCGGTTTTTTGTTCGAATCCGCGTTCGGGTTTTGGAATTTGGCCAAAATGGATGTCATAACCGTTTTCAGCGACCTCGAAAACCCCTAGAAATATGTTTTCCTTGTAATTTATGAATTTAAAAATTTTGTTCGAATTCGGGTTCGGGATTCGGAATTTTGAAAAATAAATGTCATATTCGTGATCAGCGCCTCAAATTACCCTAGAAATCGCTTTTTATTTGAAAGTTTCAGGGGGGGTCACAAAACCGAAAAGAACCATTTTTTGGTTAACATTAAAGTAAAATTCAAATTTTTTAAAACTTTTCGTTTAGACCCATGCCCCCGACATTTTCACTCCGATGCCGAGGTTGCATTTCTCTATCATTTTCACATTTTACCAAACGGGAACCAAGCCAAAGTTTTTGTACCCATAAATATCTTATCAAAAAGTATTTATTAAAATTAATTAATACCCAAATTAAATGGGACGAAGGACTTACATCGCCATCTAGCTTTTACAGTAAGAAATTTAGAAATTTGCTCACAACTATTTGAAAAATGCTAAAACATACAAAATGCCCTTAATAATGGGAACAATCAGCACTTTGCTTGCACCCAAACTTCCTTTCCATATGAAAAAAAATAATATGCTAGCAAAAAGTTTAAAAATAATATAAATTTTACGATTATTGCATAAAATTTTTTTCTATTAGTTGCTGCTGTACATAAATCAATTTACGTTTGCAATTATAAAAATTATAAAATAGGCATTATTTTGATAGAAAAACTGAATATTTTTTCATTTTCATGGGATTCATAAAGCAAAAAATTGATCATTTTTTATTTTCATGAGATTCATAAAGCAAAAAATTGATCATTTTTTATTTTCATGAGATTCATAAAGCAAAAAATTGATCATTTTACATTTCAATGAGAGGCATAAAGCAAGGGTAATTATCGTTAAATCATCTATTTCCCTTTTTTAACATATAATAATTGAGGAAATACGACCAAGGGTGTCATCGCCAAAACCTAAAAACCGGGCGCACGAGTTCAAAAACCGGGCAAAAATTTTCAAAAACCGGGCAAAAAACCGGGCATATATTTTTTGCCAAAATTCAATGTATAACAACGTAAAAACATTTAAACAACATATTTATCACCACTTTTCACCTGTTTGAGCAAGTTTGGCAATGAAAGAAAATAATTGTGACAGTAATGTTTAGAGATCGGACTTTTAGGCACGAAAATTTCTCAAATAGGCACCTAAAAAAGGCACCAAAAAATGTGAAAAAAGGCATAAAAAGTTACAAAAATGGCAAAAAAGGCACGAAAGGCACCAAATATTCAACATTTTTCTAGCAAAAATTTACCAAGACCTTTTTTTTTTTGCTCTTCTGGCCAATTTTTTTTTCTTCTATGTTATATATCAACAATTTCATAACCGGAGAGAAAAAAAGGAATTTTTAGCTCCGAAAAAGGACAATTTTTTGGAAATTGTAAGAATACGATAAGAAAAATTGAAAAAAATTTAAAAATTTTCCATTTTTTCCAAAAATCCTGAAAAAGGCATGAAAAAGGCACCAAAAAGTTCAAGCTAGAAGCTTCAAACCAAGTTAAAAACTCGTTTTTCGTGCTTATTAGGCCATAGCAAGTTAGCAAAAAATAAGGCATATGCCTCAAAATCCGGTCTCTAGTAATGTTTAACTGAATTTAATAGCTTAGCAATGAAAATTAGACTATTAATCTTGGCGAAATGTTTAATAAAAATAAAATAAATGAAAGGAAAACAAGAAAATTGAAAAAAATTAGGCAAAACCCCAAAAACCGGGCAAAAAACCGGGCAAATTCAAAAACCGGGCAAAAACCGGGCACAGACCCCCAAAACCGGGCAAATGCCCGGTTTTCCAGGTAAAATGACACCCCTGAATACGACTAACGAAGTCTCAAATCCAGTAATAATCCGAGTGAAATTATTTTTTAACCGAATTATATATTTTTTCCCTCCTTATAGGGGTTTCTGTAACTGAAAATCCAGCGACGTGCAGCCCTGATCATAATCGTAATGCTGTAAAGCAGGGTTGCCGCCCGAATCCTGACATTTTTCTCGTTCCGAATCCCTACCCGAAGATTTTGGGTCGGGTTTCGGGACAAAATAAGATTTTGAAACGATTGTGCTCAATGAAATCAAAATTTGCAAAATAAAAACTTTTAAAACCAAAAAAAATTCGTCGCTTGGCTTAAAATCGCAATAATTTGACAATTTTTGGTGAAAATCTGTTAATCGCGCAAAATTTTTAATGACTTTTTTATTCGAATAAAAATTTTACTTATTTATTTTTGAACATATAATAAAAATTTGTCAATTGACCTGAATCTCTAAACGCGACATTTTCTCGTGCCGAAACCCGACCCGATCATTTTTCGGCTGACCCGACAAGAAATTTTTGGGTCCAACCCTGCTGGAAAGGCAGCCTATTTGCCACAATTACTGTTGTATAAATAGCGAAAACTTATGTTTTTTTCTCGCCTTAATCTTCTTAATTGAGTCTTAATTTTCAGAGAATGCATATAAATATTTTGCTGAATATTGTTTTCTATTTTTTTATTTTTCTGCCCAATTTTCCTCAATGTGTGAATTGCAATGAGTCAACAAAGAAAGTGTGGGTTGCATATGGTCGACATCAATTCACTGTTTACCTTTATTTTGACGGATACTCAGGTGCTAATTGTAAGTTGGAACCTAAAAAAGTATCAATGATTGTAAATATCTAACAATTAATTTTTGTTTAATTATTATAACTATGCTATGAAGAAAAAGGCTTGAAAAAAGTTATGAAACGTCAAAAAGGCATAAAAGCACCAAAATCGCAAAAAAGGCACCAAAAAGTTCAAGCTAGAAACTTCAAACCAAGTTAAAAACTCGTTTTTTTCGTGCGTATTAGGCCCTAGCAAATTAGCAAAAAAGGCTTATGCCTCACATTTAATAAAAAAAATTGCTTGTAATATAAACAATATCTGCTATTTTTTAGGTTCACGGAACCCATTTCCATTTCACTTTCCTGTCCAAACAACAACAATAGTAGATGGACAGTCGATTAGCATGCAGTATTTAGTGATAAACCCTAATTTGTTGAGAAAATTGGAAAACGATGCAGAAATTAGCTTCAAATTAAGTGATACTGGTGAGGTAAAAATTAAAAATAAGGTGGTGGGGGAGGCGGAAAGGGACAACTGGGCGAGAGATTTGCATTTGTGTTTATAATTCCTATTCCTTTCATAGTTTCCAAAATTCAAAGTAATTTTTCATCATTAGATAATTTTAAGTTTTACTAGCAGCATGCTAGACTTAAAAAAAGTTCGTTATTTTACAAACAAAAAAGAAATATGACCAAAAACTTATAAAAAATGCTTTCAAATCATTTTGACCATAACTTTTTTGAACGGACTTTTTTAAAATTTAACAGACTAATAATTGGGCGAGGATTTCTAAGTTTTTGCTTATTTTTTTTGCGGCTTTAACTCGCCGAGAAATGCACGAAAAACACATTTTTGGTTCGAAAACTTTGTGTTTTTACGCACTTATTCGAACTTAGAAATGCTTATTTTGGCGTTTCGTGCTTAAAAATGCATATTTTAGAGGTTCGCCCTTAAAATAAGTTTTTGTACTTATTTTAGTGTTTTATTTTATGTTATTTTCGTCCTTATTTCGCAATTTTTAAATTTTTTCCTGTAAAATTCACAAATTTTTTAACAAAAATAAAATATAAAAATTTTTTTGACGCGATCACATTTTTTGACGACTTTGATAAAATTTTCAAAAATTTTTCCACTAAATTTGTTTTTTTTATCTCGGCCAAAATTTTTGTAATTTTTTTTTTTACCAAATTTTGGTTTTTCAAATTTATAATTTTAGAAAAAGGTATTCAAAAATTTCGAATATATTTAATTATTTCAACTGTAATCAATGAATAAAATTGTTTGCCTTAATTTGAAATTATTTTCATATAGAAACAGCAATTTAAAAAATTATACATCTAAATTTGGAATTTTTTCGTGCTTATTTTCGCACTTATTTAAGGGCTTATTTTGGACTTTTTCGCGCTTAAAAATCGTCGCCCTACTGATAATAGACATAATTAATGTCCAAACAACAACAATACAAGGTGGACAGTCGATTAGCAGACAGTGTTTGGTGATAAATCCTAATTAGTGAAATTGAACGGAGTCTTAATGCAATACAATGTAGAAATTAGCTTCAAATTAATAGTGCTGTTCGAGATCGAAAATATCCCAAGACTTGAGACCGAGACTTTTTTTAAATTTTTTTAGTTCATTTAAAAAACAGATTTTCACCTAAAAATGACAAATTTTGCATTTTGATTTTGATCTAATTTTTAAGAAAAAATTGGTCGTTTTAGGAACCGCCGGTGGCCCTATTTATTTAAATAAACGAAATTTCATAATAAGGATTTTTCTATTCTGGATTTAAAGTGAAATTTCTAGTAGATATTAATTTTTTTGAATTTTGCATTAAAAAATAAACTAAGATTTTTGAAAAATTTGAGAAAAAACAACTACTTGGAAGGGAAATGATAAAAGTTTCGCTCTGGAGTCTCGAATACCGAGACCGAGACTGAAACCCGAGACTCGAGACCGAGAGTCTCGAACAGCACTACAAATTTTATCATTCATTTGTTTTTGTTTTCTCGATTAGTTCTGCTAAATTCAGACTTTTGGTAAAACGACAGCAGGAGTGCTGCATCAAACAGATCATGAATTGATAATGATGGTGAAAAAGAAAGTGTTTTTCTCATCGAATATACGAATTAGAACAGTTTATTCATTTTATCAGGGTCAAAAGTTGAATACCTTGTCATCTCAAAGAGGAGACAAAAGAGTACAAGACTATAGAAGAGAGGGCAAAAATGGTTTGAAGTTTGTTCCTTTAATATGGCAAAGTATGAGCGATCATGATGTGATTACTTTCAAAACATGTCGAGGAGTAAGAAAAATAGAGCAAACAGCTTTGTATAATTCTAATAAGTTTCAAATAATCCGGGCCGGCTGATACCTTCAAAAGCAACGGCTCCCAAATCTCTCCGATTTCGTCATCGGATTTTCAAATTTGCGGGACCGGTTTCCTTATTGATAAAAATTTAAATTCCTCTGTTTTCGGTCGGAAAATTGATTTAAAAAAATTTCTAATATAGCAAATGAAAATGATGATTTTTCAAAATCTCTGACTAATGATTTAAAGACTCAATAATTGTGGTATAAAAAAGGCTTCTCCCATTACTGATAAAAACTTAAAATATAAAATATTTAATAAATTTTTAAAGGTTGAATTTGGTACTGCAACAGTACAGTTGTTGCGTGAAGTTGCTGGAAATGGCGATGAATTGGACTTTTCGGAAGGAGTGCGTCATTATTTTCGTGATGATTTTAATCGACTTTGTTACACTGATGGCAATGGTGAAGTTTCTGTATACCAGTAAAAGCGAAAAACAGAAACAGATGTAAGTAAGATTAGCAGATGAAAATTTATTCTGATAGCATCCATTGTCTTATTGATCAGGACAGATTACTTTGGCGCCAAATTAAATTATGGCCAAAAATAAAATTGTTTTTTTTTTTGCCTATTTTGGCACCCGAATATTTTTCTATTAGAAACTGTTATATATGTTTTGAAGTATATGATCTTTTGAGAAAATCTTTCGAATGATAGATACAAAGTAAATAAATTTCATTTATGACCCTATAATCTTGGCAGTATAAAAATATCACGCGCCAAAGTGATTCTGATCGTTTACCCATGCCTATTCTTGGCTTATTGATTA
The DNA here is from genome assembly GCA_023374025.1 of Heterodera schachtii. NCBI lineage: Eukaryota > Metazoa > Nematoda > Chromadorea > Rhabditida > Heteroderidae > Heterodera > Heterodera schachtii. The sequence continues at coordinate 40,966 of SIJG01000255.1, forward strand.
TTGTTGATGATAAATTTTTTTATTTTAATTACATTTTCGGTCTTAAAATCTGAATCATCAATGGATATAAGAGGCGCAACAGCGGTACCGATATTTACAGCTGAAATATTGGAATTTAGTTGATTTAAGAAATTTCACCAAAAAAAAGAGAAAATGGACCAAATAAAACTAATAAATCAGTCAGTATAATGAATAAATAGAAGATGCACTTTTGAGGATCTAAAAACTAACAAAATAAATAGTGAATTTTTGAGAAAATTTTTCATTTCTTAGCGGTGCATTTTTGAAATTTTAGAGTCGGTTCATATAAATGTATTTTTGTAAAAGCAATTTGTGACCATAAATTAGTAAGAATTTTGCATTTTGCAATTGCTTTTAGGAAAATTCTTAATAAGAGATATTTATATTATTATTTTTTGAATGTTTAAGTACAAGAAACAAATTGCTAAAAGAAAGGGTCCGAAGGGTCAATATGCAAAATTTTCGCGGTTTTTATGCCTAAAAATGGAGTCCCTAATAATGAGTTTGGAATTGCATTCAGTTGCCAAAAGCGGCGCCAAACTTTAAGCTTTTTGAAATAGCTCGTAGCTGGTCCCATTCAAAAAGCATTTAATTTGAATTAATAAGTAAAAGCATTCAATTTGAATTAATAATTAATATAGTATTCAATTAAATTTTTTTTTACCAAGACGAAATTGAAAAATTTGCTACTAAATATTTGAAAAATAACCAACACAAAATGCTCTTAGATAATGGTACGGTCGATTGGCATTTTGCCTGGCACTCAAAATTTCCCTGCGAAAAAACAATATGCAAGCCAAAAGGTTTTTTCTAAACATATAACATAAATTTTACGATTTTTTACATATTTATTGCTCTAAATTGATTTGCGTAGGCAATTATTAAAATGATCAAAGTAGGAATTTTTTTAATGCGCCAATCTTTTTACCTTTACACGTGAATTTTTGATTGGAAAAATTCTACTTTTTTTCTTCGACACTTACGAGAATAAATTTTTTCTAAATTAAAAGTAGAAGCAAAGATGAGCAAATGTGTATTTAAATGGAGCAATTATCGTTAAAATGATCAATTTCTTTTTCATTTAAGAATTGACAAAACGGCCTAATGAGTCCCATGTCCCAGAAATAATACGGATAGATTATATTTAAGAATTTTTTCTTTAATAAAATTTTAATTTTACTCCCTGTTTCCTCGTTTGAGTTAGTCGGGTGATTGCTCATTCGCTAATCCGCGCTTTATCCATTGCCCTGGTCTGACCTATTGTGCCCATATTCCAAAAAATGCCTAAGTCAATTGATAAACATTGTTGACAAATTTTCATTTTTTTCCCATATCATTTTGGCAATACCATTAATTTTGGCAATTTTTTTTTTGGCCAACAAATTTTCACTTTTTTAAAATTCTTTTTGCCTTTTTCATTTTTAATCCATAAATTGCAAAGGTTTTTCCTCAAAAACTCACCGGATAGCATTTTGAACCAAAACCAAATTAATTTAATTGGGGATCAAAATTCTGCACGCACCACTGCTGACCATTGCATTAGCACGTTGTTATAAAGAAAATGGAACATAGTTATGGACAATAAAAGACAAATGTTATGACGGTCGTAAAATGGCCGAGCCAAAGCAGCGGCGCCAAAAAAGTCCACGCCAAAAAACCAACGCACCCAAAATACCGGCGCCAAAGTGGACCATCCACCAGAGCACAATTTTTTTTTCTCTTGGAAAATTCCCGGTTGGTCCCGGTTTTTCTCGCGGTCCCGGTCCCAACTTTTCTGTTCCCGGTAAGTCCCGGTCGCGGTTTTTGTCAATATTCCCGGTCCTATGCAACTTAGACCAAAATGAATTTCCTTTGAATATTAAATTTATAATCGACTTATTCTTTCCCGCAAGTTTTTTTTTTTTTTTTGGATATTTTTAAAGGTCAAAGTTTTTAAGCATTTTTAAATAATGTGAAAAAAATCAAATTGAAAATTTTGTGTTTAATAGAGCTCGGATTTTTCAGCACCAAAAAATGCTAAATTAAGCACGAAATAAGCATGAAAATGGCAAAATAAGCACAAAAATCATAAAAAAAAAGCATAAAAATTTGGTGCTTTTTAGGCAAAAATTTTTATCAGTTAACAATGAATTCTCAAGTTTTTCTTTTCGCACTGACAATTCTAACATTTTCTTACCAAAAATTGACATTTTTAAATCAAAAAGTTTGTCAAGGAAAAAAAATTGGGGATGATTTTTTGAGAATATTTTTCTTTTTTAGGGGTGCATTTTTGAAAAATTTAGGGCCGATTCTTAGGGATGTATTTTTTGAAATTTAATAGGTCGTTTCTTAGGGGTGTATTTTTCGTTTTTATTGCTGCGAGACTGTTATAGTCAATATTTTACAAAAAATGTCAATTAAGCATAAAAAAAGCACAAGCACTAAAATTCTAAATACAATTTTAGCAAAAATCAACATGAAAAAATTGAACCTAGAAGCCTCAAACAAAAAGAAATGCGTTTTTCATGCTTATTAGCAAGCGCTAAGTTAGCAAAAAATTTCAGAAAAGGCTGCAAAATCCGGGCTATAGTGATTAAATATATAATATTCTTTCTTTAGTTTTTAAACCTTAAGAAAAAAAAATAAATTTTAAAACATTTGCATTTAAAAAAATTAATTAAAAATTATTCGGTTTGTCTCGGTCTTGGACGAAAATTCAGATCATGGTCCCGGCTTTTCTGGTCCCGGCAAGTCCCATTCCCGGTTTTGCCCAAAATTCCCGGTCCCATATTAGTCCAATTTTGGTAACCATTGCACCAATTTTGGCAATTTCGATTTTAGCATCAAAGTTTCAGCAATTCAACCGTGTATTTTGCGTAAGTCAAAACGGTACTGTGTATCACATTATTCAAAACCCATCAAAAGCAGCCAAATTTTTTAATTCTTGCATTTGTAAGTTGAGGGTAACGTGTAGCGAAAGTCAGGAAAAACGCGTTTCCCACTTGGTTTGTAGCTTCTACGATGACTTTTATAATACCTATCCTTACCTATTTGGGAGTTTTTCTACTTGTTACATAGCTACTAAAAATCAGGATTTCCGAATCTGCCGGGCCGGGCTGACATTTTAGAAGCAACCGGTTTCCAGGCCCGGCCTCTCCAAAACCGGGGAACCGATGAAACCGGATTTTCAAATGATTTTTTATTTTCAAGGGGACATACAGCAAAAACTATTCATTTTAATGAGATGTATAAAGTAAAAATTGGTTATTTTTTATTTTAATGAGATGTATAAAGCAAAAGATTGATTATTTTTTATTTTAATGAGATGTATAAAGCAAAAAAATGATTATTTTTTATTTTAATGAGATGAATAAAGCAAAAAATTGATTTTTTTTTTTATTTTAAAGAGACGTATAAAACAAAAAATTGATCATTTTTTATTTTAAAGAGACGTATAAAACAAAAAATTGATCATTTTTTATTTCAGGAGATTCATAAAGCAAAAAATTGATCATTTTTCATTTTCATGAGATTCATAAAGCAAAAAATTGATCGTTTTCATTTTTAATAAGAGGCATTCGCTAAATTTAAAGTAGGAGTAAAGATGAACAAATGGGTATTTAAATAGAGTTCAATTTGGCAACTATATTTTTGCTGACATCATTGAACAGAGTGGTTAACAATTGATTGCTAATTTTGCACGACTAACTTTTTTTTTGAAATAGCAAAGTTTCATAAATAATTTAACAATGAAATGAATTTCAAAAATAAAAATAATTCATTTTTATTTGACAATCTTTTTTGAATTAAGCCTCGAAGGGTAAAAATGCTGTATTTTAAAAATTTCTTTCTGCTTTTTACGGAAAATTTCAAAGTTTTCATGTATGTATGCATGGCTATGTATATTAATAATATTCGTAAATTTTGAAATTTTTACAAAAATTCATAAAATTATAGCTATGGGTTGATTCCAAGAGGGAAACAACTTACAATTAGACCAATTTTATAAATTGCCCACGGTTCGAATAAACTAATTGATTTGATTTTATTTAACCCACAGAATCAATGTCCGACATTTAAAGATATAATTCATTAATTTTTTTAGATGAACCTGACCATTTTTCTGCTATTCGCGATTTTCTTTTTTGCCTATTATTGCCATGGAATGAAACGGGGAGGAAAGAAGTTAAAGGAAGGCGAGAAAACCCTCAAAAATTCGAGTGCTTTAAAAATTGAAAATGCCAAAAGTTCGAATACTGTGAAAAAGCAACAAACCAAAGAAGTGAAATTGTATTTCGAAAAAGAAGCTCCGTTCACACTTTTGGCATTCCGTGGTAATGATAAGAAGCCTTTGAATTTTGGTAAAACAAAGCCAAATGAACGGGAAGACGGAAAAGTTTGGCAAACTGTGATGATGCCAGTTGATGGGGAAGGATGGGATAAATTGAAAGAGGATGATGTGATAGCATTCAAAAATGCAAAAGGAGAGGTAAAAAAATAAATAAATGTTTTTTAAATAATATTGTCATGCATAAGTATTAAAATGTCACAGTCACCCTGGTCGAAAAATAATAATTTTGAATAATTATTACATAATTTAAAATGTTTTTAAAAAACCAATTAGATTCTTATGTTTATCATTTTTTAGGTGTTGGGAAGTGCAACAGTTGGAACATTATTATTTGTAAATGAAGCAGCTGAACGGAAGGAATATCCTACATTTTTAGACTTTACTGTTCAACGAAGAGATTATCAGCATCATAAAGAAATGAATACTTCTCTGCAAAGTGTCATTATCTATTACAAAGTAAAGTCAAAAAATAATATTTATGTTGATGAAATTAACACCGGACTACTAATAATTAAACAAGGATGAGACAATTTGAAGCATTATTTGCCCATGATGGCAATGAATTAATTAGAGCTTTATTTACTATTTAATTTGTAAAATTATTGTTCGATTCATACAAGGATTTAATTTTCAGATGAAAGAGATCGGTTTTCTGTTATTCAAAAAAGTAAGATTGAGTTTCAAGAAAAACGCTTCATTCACAGTTAAAGCATTTCGTGAAAAGGATAATAAACTTTTGTATTCGGCTGAAGCAAAGGAAGAAGATCACTTTGATGAAGGAAAATGGCAATATGTGCTGATGCCTGTTGATGAGAAACAATGGGGTGGGTTGGATGACGATGAAAAGATAACTTTCACAGATGGCAATGGAACGGTAAAAAATATAAATATTAATAAATATTTTTGTATACTGTCGAAAGGTGAAAAAAGAACTAAATTTGGTAGTGCAAAAAACATTCTGGCGAAAATAAAAATCATTTTGCACTCACTGCATTTGTGCCTGATTAAGACTCACTTAATTAAAATAAATATAAATTAACTAATCCAAAATCCAATATTTTGGGCCAACATTTTTTTTCGCTTTAAGTTAGCATATTTTCATGCCATTTTGCATGAAAGACAGTCTTTTGTTGAATAATTAATTCCATTTTAAATGCAGTAATTAAAATATGCTAAAACTTGTTGCATTTTTTTGTTCAACTTTTTTGGCTTAAAAAAATTTTTTTTTCTTTTTTTTAATGAATTTTGTGTTTAATTTATTTCTCTTTTTAGGTGTTCGGCACTGCTACAGCTCAAGTATTGGTTAAAACTTCTACAAGTTTGTTAGAATTTGATGAAAGAAGTAGACATTATTTCTATTATGGCAACAACTGTAGCAATGCTGTATATTACGCAAGAGACCGTGATAATGTATTGCGATGGGATGGTGCCAAGCTTCTCTGTTAGTTCAATATGCAAACAAAAAGATAGCTTATTATTGTCATTGTTATATTTGGTATAGTTGTGATTAGAGATCAATCATCAGACATGTGTGTCGCTTACAGCTTTTTTCCAGGCTTGTATAAATTTCAAAAAACTATTTTTTTTTGCATATTTTTGTTTCGGTAAAAGTCAGAATTGGCCTATATTTCAAAAAATTTAAAAAATCAATTTTTACTATTTTTATTTTAAGAGTCTAATTAATGACTTTTACAATTTTATGACTTCTTTTAACATTGCAAATTGTCTATTTTTTAACATTTTTTCTTTTCTGCATAAACATTTGGGCATATTTTGTCTAAGGGAATTCATAAAATGAATTCGGTAATGTAGGAAAATAAATGAAATTATTATTTTTTTAAATTTTATATTTTTAATTCGAATTTTATATTTTCTTATAAAATACATTTGAATTTGCCAGAAAATTGATAAATATTACTAAAATTTATGAAAAGAACAGATAATTAAAAAATGCATTTTGTATGAATGATGTCGATTAAGTGCGAAAAATTTTAGGTGCTTTTGTTTTTTAATTTCTTTCGCCAAAATAAATTAAAAACAAACTTTTATAGGGCGCCAGAAATTTGTCTAACAAAGGAATACATCGAAATGAAAGTATGAAATGCATATAAACGAAAACCATTGATTTGAGCAGGGTCTAAAGTAGGTTGTCAATTTTTAATTTTAGCAGTGCATTTTTGGCAGTTTCAAAAATTTAACCCATAGCCAGGCGCCTCCCATCGATTCGTCTACTCAACGATTCGTCTATTCAACGATTCGTCTACTATACGATTCGTCTACTCAGCCAAAATGTGACGATTCGTCTACTCAGTCAAATGTCAACGATTCGTCTATTATACGATTCGTCTACTCGACGATTCGTCTACTCAGCCAAAATGCGACGATTCGTCTACTCAGCCAAAAAGTGACGATTCGTCTACTCAGCCAAAATGTGACGATTCGTCTACATTATTCGTCTACTCCTCAAAAAAAGTTCTAAAACCCGGATTCGAACTCGAACAAACTTTAAAGCCATTTTTCTGGGGTTTTCCTACTTAAAAAAGCAGCTTCCATAGCTTTTTATGGCGCTTCACACAATTCTAACACTCTTAGACTAATTCAGAACCAAGAATACACAAAAATCAAGACCCTTCCGAAGAAATATTCAATCAAAAACTTGCATAAAATTTTACTGATCAAACATAACAAAACGAATCAATATGATGATTATCACAAGATTTGGGTTAAACAAATTGCAACCGATATTATGAGGAATAAAGATTATAAAATTTCATCAATTGAAAATTGGTCAATCTTCTGGCTCTGCATGTTCAATTGTTCAGTGCCGTCGAGAAGCGACTGGGCCAACTTGTTGCGCAATCTTTCTTCATTTCAGCGGTTAAAATAATGCGGAATTGCTGCTGATTCTTTTTGTTTCACGTTCCTAAAACTTAAAAGAAGAAAAAACCATTGAATTGGGACGGATCATCGGAACTTACTTCTCCTTTTGGCGGTGCATTTCGCTGTCGTGCAACAGTGTTTTCGCCATCCTTCATTAATTGGTCACGGGCAGCAAAAATTCAAAGGGTTTACCCGGTCCTGTTGCCGTAAATCTTCCTTTTCTGCCTAAAAACTGAAACAAATAGGACTAAAAAAGTTGCAGACGCACCTTCTCATTCTACCGCCAGTGCGAGATCAATGCCCATAGCAACAAAGATTTCGTCCTTGGTGTCTGCATGGACTTCCGCCAGCATTTTGGATGGATTTTGGCGCGGGTTTTCCATCGCTGTCTTCTTAATTTTGTTGCGTTTTTGCTCTGCGTGGAAGCACACTGGATTTGGCAGATGATTGTTGCTGTTGTCGTCGAAATCTGACGACTTTCTTGTGCGTTTTGGTGCCTTCAGTAGCTGCTGTTGTTCAATTAGTGTTCGAATTGATTTCATTTGCTTAAAATAAGAAAATTGATTTAAAATAAATTGAATTAATAAATTATGAAAAAACGTTGAAAGTAGCAAATGGATGAGGAGGAATATAGCATAAAATATATTTGATACTTTAAGCCCGTGGTCTGTTTCGGGTCTAAATTTATGTTATAGGGTCATAACAAGTCCAGCGTCCAAGAAAAATGTAAAAATTTTCAATTCACATTGCTTTTTGTTCATAAATAATTTATATTTGTTTTAGTAGACGAATCGTCACTTTTTGGCTGAGTAGACGAATCGTTTAGTAGACGAATCGTGTGTTTTTGGCTGAGTAGACGAATCGTGTAATAGACGAATCGTTTAGTAGACGAATCGTGGCTTTTTGGCTGAGTAGACGAATCGTCACTTTTTGGCTGAGTAGACGAATCGTCACTTTTTGGCTGAGTAGACGAATCGTCACTTTTTGGCTGAGTAGACGAATCGTCACTTTTTGGCTGAGTAGACGAATCGTCGAGTAGACGAATCATAGGCGCGCCAAATAAAAAGTAAAACAAAGAAAAATAATTTTAAAAAAGCAGGTACACATCATAGATGATATTCAATGAAGAGGTTTTTCCCCAATCATATTGGGTATTTATGTTTGGTCCTCCGTTTTGCTTCTTTCACTGTGACATCAATAGCCAATGTCACTTTGTCATCGCTTTTGTCGTAAAAGAATTTGCTCGGGTTCATCAACTCCTTAATTGATCATAATTGGCTCAATTAAGCAAAAGTTTAATTGTCACTCACGGCAAATGAAATGAAATTTTCATATCCCCAGCTGTTCGTTTTATTGTCAAAAACATTGTCATTTAATTTTATTCGGTAAGCTGGCACTTTGTTCTTTTGTAAGACAATTCGAAATGATGACAAACATTTGCAATTCCAATTTTCTGCTCAATATCAATTAATTAATTGTTGTTTATGTATATATTAATTATTAATAGTTTTACACCTTCTTCTGGGGCATCACACAAAAGGGAAAAGCTCAACCATTTCTCATTATTGTCAGTGCTTCCATTTTTCTTTTCAATTTGTGCCCATATTTTCCATGGCAATCCTTTGATGTGCACAGTTTCACTTTTACGTTCACTCAAAATGACTTCTCTCGCAAATTCCGAAACTTTTTCAATTTCCATCAAAAGTATCCCTCTTGATTTGCTTTGATCCAAAATGAATTTCTCAGTTTTTTCATCTGTCATTGTGACATCAATGGCCAATGTCAATTTGTCCTCTTCTTTGATGTAAAATCCTTTGTTTGGGTCCATCAATTCCTTAATTTCCCATAATTAGCCAATTAAGGGAAAGTTAAATTGGCACTCACCGCAAACGAAATGAAATTGTCGAATCCCCAATTATCTGATTTACTGTCAAAAAGAAGATCACAAAATGTCCCAATCGAATTCTCGGCCCCGTTGTTTTGCGAGACAATTCGAAAAGTTGCCGAACGAACGCAGCAGCGCCAATTAAAATCTTAATGATAATTAATCATCGTTGTTAATTAGCATTAAATAACAGTATATTTGTACCTTCTTCTGGGGCATCACAGAAAAGATTAAAGCCCAACCATTTCTCATTGTTGTCAGTGCTTTCATCATTCTTTTCAATTTCTGCCAGTATTTTCCATGGAAGTCCATTTATGTACACTTTTTCGCTGGATCGACTGCTTCCAACTTCCTCTCGTGCAAATTCCGACACTTTTTCAATGTCCATCAAAATTGTGCCCTTTTTGCGATCAGAAATCCGTCCATTCGTCGTAAATGGCATTGGGAAAATTCCGTCGGAAATCCCATGATGATTTGGAAGGGAATTGAACTGATAAACGGCGATCACTTCATTTTTTGATAAAACACCGAAGGGAACTGTAAACATAAACTTCTTAAAAAATAAATTTAAAAAAAAAACATTGCAAAAAATTCGCCACAAAAATAATAAATTTACGGTATCTAATCAGAGAACGAGTTTGAAATTATGACTTCTTTTTACCAATTTTCTTCGTAAATTCCTCGCTTGACAAAAGCGGAAAGCGAATTTTGAACAGTGCCGGGCCAAGCATTTGACGGCGATTTTCTGCTGAGCATTCAATGTTATTTTGACGGCACTTTTCATCGGCCCAACGGAGTGCCTTTAAATAAAGTTTAATGGGAATAATTAAATCAATAATAAAATTTAGAGTTTTTAAATTTAATTGTGTTAAAATTACCGCATTCCAAATTGAAATTTCTCCACTGATTTGCAATTCTTCACGGTCCAAAATTTCACAGAAAGTTTTTTGGTCAATTTGTAAAAATTCCTCCGATTGGAGCAAATCGTCCGCATTTTTGTAAATGTAAGCCAAACAACAATTGGCAAAATTCTAAAATTCAAAGGAAAATAATCTTTAAAATGCAATCTTTCTCTGAGTCTCCGCGCGAGAAAAGAAATGAGTTCTTCTGGTCTATGTTTTTGAGTTTAAGAGACCGAGATTTCTTTAAGCTCTCTAATTATTTATTGGCTTTTGATAAACTTAAAAAAACATTCTTTTTTTGAGGAACATATTTTACAAAAAAAAAGTCTCTAAAGTCAAGGGTTTTTCGTTCTCACACTCAGACAGCAACAATTAATTGGTATTAAAATCGTGAAATTATTATACATTCTAAATAAACGAAAAAATTTTGGTAAAAATTTTAATATAGAAAAATATTTGCAAAAAATTGTAAATAATGAGATTAATTATTCAAAAAAATCACTCTATATAAACAGTTATTATGTACTTTTAACTGGAAAATTTAAAACGACAAAAATAGTTGAAAATTAGCAAATTTTTAGTTGATTCAGCATTTTTCAGTTTTTCCTACCCACCTCCAAATCGAAAAGGCGAGCCTGGGCAAAAGCGAAGAAAACATTGCGCAATTCGGAGATTGGAATTTGCGAAGATGAGCCGACCAGCGAAGGGATATTGTATTTTTCATTAATTATTTTTGTCAATAAAATTAAATTCACCGGCGTAAAGCACTGCCATGGCATTTTCTCCGTTCAGTTCGTTAAACTCTTCCGTATAAATGAAGCTCAACATCACTTTGAACGCTGCTGTTTCAACGTCGGGGACCTCCACGGGACAATCAGCAGTGGCTAATTGAAAATTTAATTAGAGCAATTAGCGGAAGACTATTGAAAATTAATTAGGGTAATTTGCAAAGATTAAATATAAATGTCATCCAGTAATGTTTTTACCGAATTCCGCTTTTTCCTTTTTGGCATCAAAACGGAACATTGCCTCAAATACGTCGGAAGCATGCTTCAAAATCAGTTTATGAGCTGGCACAAGCTTAAGAGAATTAAATTTTAAAAACACACCAAAAAAAAATTACCATTCACTAAATTAATTCAAATTTTTAATTAAATAAATAATTAATAAATAAATGTTTCGATTTAAATTAAATAATAAAAAATGTTTCGATTTAAAGACTCGCCTCTTTTTCGTCTCCGTCCCCCACCAAAAAATAAACATCCGCGTCCTCTCCCGCGCTCAACAAATGCTTCATCCGATCAAGCACTGATTTGGACATGATAAGCAATTCCAAAATTCGTAATATCTAGTTAAATCTTGAAAAATAATGGCAATAAAGTTAAATTAAATGATTCAAAATTGGCAAGAAATAAATACCACGGCACAAAATCAGCAAGACTTTATGTTCAGTTGGACTATTAGGATTATTTTGAGGAATTTGTAGCAAAAAAACAACAAGAACATGCAAATGTTTTGTTATGCCCGCCCCTTCCCCCTGTTTTTTACGGGAAAAACCCAACTCGTACTGTTTTTCGACAGAAAAAACGTCATAACTTTTGTTAAAGTCGACCAAAATAAATTTTTTCAAATTGAGGGTATAATTTCCCAAAATTTCTTTAAATTTGTTAAATATAAAGTAAAACCTTCAAAATGGCTAAATATGGTATTAAAAATCATTTTAGAAGAAAAAAAAACACATTAAAGTCTAAAATTTACGCATTTTTAGCGAAAAATCAACCCAAAAAGCTAAATTTTGCTTTTTTTTTTTTTTGGTTATTTTTGACATAAATTAACCATTTTTTAAGAAAATTTAAATTTATTCAATATTCTCGAGAAAATTTGGTGAAAAAATGATTTTTTTGAAGAAATTTTCCGTTTTTGGGCTCAAAAAGCCCAATTTAGCTCCTGGGGGCCGTTCTAATAGAGGTTTTTTGGAAAAATTCCAAAATATGGACATAAATGCCAAAATATGGACAAATATGGAAATATGGACATAAATCGCGAAATATGAAAAAATATGGAAAATATGGATATAAAAATCCATCCTAGAAGCTTCTAATCAAGGTAAAAACATGTTTTTCGTGCGTTTCAGGCCTCCCACAGCCCAGGAAAAAAATATGGGTTTCCATATAATTCCCCGCCCTAATCATAACTTTTTTATTACTTGGTCAATCCAAAAATTCTTGGGTATCAATCGAAAGCTTAAAGTTTGGGGAAGTTTTTGTATAACAAAATTCTGAGATAAAAGTAACAGACAAAAAATTATACTTGAATATACGCGAAAAGTTATGAATTTCGGGTTTTCTCATTGCAAATTTTTTCGTAAATATAAGTTTTGTTTTTTCTTGTATTAATAAATACCCTAAACTTTAAGCTTTCGAATGATACCAAGAATCTTTGGATTAACCAAGTAATAAAAAAGCTATGTTCTAAAAAAGTGAGGATGGTCACTCATTGGACGCGTAAAAAATAGGCATAAAAAGAGATTCTTCCAACAATTAAGAAAAAAATTCATCAAAGTTTCATTGCACTATAAAAGATTTTGCGTCAAAAATAGATACTTTTATCAATTTTTTGACTAAAAAGTGCAATATTCGGGGGGTTTCCGAGGTCGCTGACCACGAATATGACAATTATTTTGGCCTATTGAATTTGGGTCCGGGATCCGAATTGTTTAAAATGGATTCAATATTCGTGAAAAGCGACCTTGAACACTCCCGGATATTTGTTTTCAGGACATTTTAAACCAAAAAGAAAGAATTGAAAAAATTTGATCAAAAAATGGGGTAAAAAAAACTGGAGTAGTACCGGACTCAAAATCAGATTCGTCCATTTAGCAGCCGACTCGGACATGAGAAATTGAAAGTTTTACTAAATTATTATTTAGGTAATTAAATACTATTAATTTTTATATTTTCTCACGCGAGAACACAAAAATTTAGATTAAAAATATGAAAATCATTATCCATCTTTTTAATTTAAAAAAAAAAATTGAATTGCAAAATTATTGAATTTATTTGTTTTGATTCATAATTTATCAAAATTTTTAAATGGAAATTTAATACAAAAAAGTACATAAGTAAAAAAAAATGTTGGAAAATGGCAAAATGAAAATTCTTCTAGAGGAGGCACATATAAACTCCGGCAAAATGATGACCTAAAAAATTAGTGAAACCCCATAAAATGAATTTGATTGAGTTAATCCGTCTTTTTCCCAATAAAAATGAAAGAGATTAGGTGTACATAAAAAATGTTAATGAATTTTGTTTTTCATAATTATAAGAGATAAAATAAAAAATCTTTTTCGTTTTTGTTCTGTCCAAGTTGTCAAGTTTTGATAAAATTTAAATTATTTTGATAATTTCGTTAAATCTTAAATTATAATAATTTTATGTTTTTTTGGGCTTATTAAGCTACTTTTCGGTTATTTTATTAGCAACTATCTAGGCTTTTATTTTTAGAGCCTTAAAAGCCTAAAAAATTTTAAAAGAACCTATTTTTGCCTATTTTGGCGTTTTGTCTAAAATTTGTTAACAAAAATGCAATAAAATGAAAATGCTCCCCTATGAATCGACCTGAAAATTTTATAATTCTCCCTTAAGTAATTAAAATTTTCTCAAAAATCAATCTCCATCCAAAATAATTTATTTATTTTCTTGACAAGAAAAAAAAAAATTGGCCAAAATATTTTCGTGAATTTCAGCTAAAGGCCATTTCGTGATCAGCGCCACAAATTACAAAAAAAAAAAAGATCCCTTTCGGCCATTGTAAAAGTCAAAAATTGTCATGACAAAAGCATAAATCTTTTTATTTTCATTTTAAAACTAAAACCAATCTTTTTTAATTGGTTTCCTTTTATGTCATCATAATTAAGGAATGGGTTGGCACAAGCTCAGGATGGTACGACAAGGAGGAGGACAACGTGACTTTGGCCATTGATATTTATTTGGACGATGAAAAAAGGGAAAGAGACAGCAACTCAATTTTCGATTGAGTTTATGATAAAATTGCGATTAATTTTTTCTGATTTTTAATTTTCTTTATTTTTTTTTATTCATCCCATTTTTTAATATTAAACCTAAGAAATAAAATAAAGAGTTGAAAATAAGGAAAATATTTGATAATATTAAATTCACTTTAAACAATTTTTATCAGTTTTTTATTTAATTTGCTGACAATTTCGTCGTTCATTGAGACGGCATTCCAAAAGAATTGGTTGTGCCGCATTTCTCTACGGGTATGGCTGCCAAATAACTTTTTTAGAAAATTAAATGATTTGAGCCAGTTAAATGGACAGAAAACGATCGGAGAAATTTGGAAATTTGGCAAAATATTACAATAATTTATGTTAAAAAATTGTTTTCACCTGAGTTTTTAGGTTAAATATGACTTTCATCAATGTCGGGCAGTTAACCTGTAAAGATTTTAAATTCTAACTTTTGGCATTTCTCCAAAATTTGCCCAAATTTTTCTTTTATTTTTACCCTCTTTTTGGCATTTTGCTAACTCAAAATCGTACAAATAAAAAACTGTAGAATAAATTTGGTTTAGTTTTAAATATGAATGAAATTAATATTTTTTCGTATTTGTGAATTTACGCTTAAAAAGAGCGCGAAATAGGCTCCTAAAAAGGCAGAAAAAATCGCAAAATATGCATTAATAGTCACAAAAATAGGCAAAAATTTTTTATATAGGAATCCCAAAGTTCACATTTATTCTTTCAATATATTTTTAAATTATGATTATTTTTTTTTACAATTCTCCAAAATTTTCTCCCAATCTGTCCTTTTCTTTTTAGGCTCTTTTTGGCATTTTGCTGACTCAAACTCGTATAAATAAAACTGTAGGTTGATTTTAAGTTAATTTTTAAGTATGAATTAAATTATTCTTTTTTAATATTTGCAATTTTTCAAATTTATTAAATATATAGAATGCACATTACAAATTTTAATGTTTGGTTCACCAAAAGTGATTACTTCTAAAAATTAAGGCCAATTTCACTTTGTCCTCTTCTTTATCGTAATAGTCTTTGCTCGAGTCCAACAATTCCTTAATTATATTCATTTTCATTTAAAATTTATATGCCATTTTAATTGAAACTGACAGAAAATGAAATGAAATCATCGAAGCCAATTTTGTTGTTCGATTTCAAGGCACCAGATTGGACTTCGACTGACTTTTTGAAATCATTCACCAAAAAATCCATACCATTTTGGGAGAAAATTTGAAAGGTCGCCAAATATTCGCTGCTCCATCTACCATCTTAAAGCATTAGATTTAATCATTTTTATAATTAAATTAGTTCATTTTAATTTGTACATTCTTCTGCTGTTACGGTGCACAATAGGTAAAGGTCCAAACATTTCTGATCAGTGCTTCCATTTTTCGGATTTATTTTTGCCAATAATTTAAATTGAAATCCATCTGAGCTGTGCTTCGCATCGCTTTTACGTTCACTCCCAATGATTTCGCGCGAAAATTCGGACACTTTTTCAATTTCCATCGAAAATGGATATTCTTGGATAGATTTCTCGAATTTTGCTGCTTCTTTCACTTTAAATCAACAGTCAGTGTCATTTCGTCCTCATTTTTGGCGTAAAACCCATTGCTTGGGTCCATTAATTCCTTAATTAACTCATAATTGATCAATTATGAAATAGACAAATGACATCCACTCGCCGAAAATGAAATGAAACACGAGAATCCCGCGCTGTCGAATGATTGTCAAAAATGTGATCACAAATTCGTCCACTTGAATTCTCTGCCCAATTCTTTCAGTGACAATTCGAAAAGTTACCGAACATTTGCATCTCCATGTTATTAATTGCGTTTAATTTTTTCACCTTTTTCAGATGAGGTACAAAAAAGGGAAAGGCCCAAACATTTCTGATCAGTGCTTCCATTTTTCCGATTTATTTGTGCCAATATTTTCCATGCCAATCCCCTTATGTATACGGTATCAACTGTATCGGCAACTGCCCACACACTCTCCCGCAAATTTCGACACATTTTCAATGTCCATTAAAAGTTTGAGTTGCGTTCAATTGAATTTTATTCCCTTAATGATCAAATTATGGGTGATGAAGCAATTGACGGATATGAGAAACGGCTTTTACAATAAAGATGAGAAAATAAAGTCTCATTGGCCATTAATTTTGCTGTAAAAGATGAAAAAATGGAGAATTTGTTTTTTTGGTTCCAACATTGAAGAAGGGGTGGGCATACTGGATTTTAAATTATTGAAATTCGTAATTCGAATTCAAAAATGCAGAATTTAAAAAAATAAAAATAAAACAAAATTTCTTAAAATCTTTTTAATCTTTGAGGTGTCGTTTAGAAAAAAAATTTCGTCGAAAACATTGAACAAAACTAATAAAAGAGCTGATATTAATTAGTATATTAGTTAAATTGGTTGTTGTTAATTTTAAAAAAGGCCGGATGGATCGATTAATGTGGAAAAAATTGGTGAATAACTGAAAAATCCATGAAAAATTATAAATAATTTAATCGATGAGATATTATACTAAGAAATTTATATATTTAATAATTAAATTCATTAAATTCGAAATAATATTGCTATTTGCTTCCCACCTCCAAGTCGAAAATACATGCCTGGGCAAAGCCAAGAAAACACTGCGAAATATGGAAAAGAGAATTTGCAAAGATGTGCCAACCATGTTAGGGATATTATACATTTTTGGTTAATTATTAAATTAATAATAAATTAAATTTAAAAAAACGGCGTAAAGTACTACCATCTTTTGTCTCCGTTCAATCCGCTTAAATCGTCGGTATAAATGAAGCTCGCCATCCTGCTGCTTAAATGGCTGGGACCCCCACCACAAAGCAATTATCAAAGGCTAATTGAGAAATTTATACATTTATTTATTCAATATATTTTTTACCATTTTCTCCTTGTTCTTTCTTGGCGTCAAAACGGAACATTGCCTCAAATAAGCCGTAAGCCAACTTCAAAATGAGTTTATGGGCTGAGAGAAGCTTAAGAAGATAGAATGAAAAATTATAAATTCAAATATTTTAAATAAATTTAAACATGATATTCAAAATTAAAAACATCAATTATTCAATTCAATATAGCGATTAAATTTTTATAAATTACCAAATAAATAATAAACTAATTACTCGCCTCTTTTTCATCTCCGTCCCCCACCAAAAAAATGAACATCCGCGTCCCGTGCTCATTTGTCAGCATCAACTTTATCCCAGAAATTGCTGATTTGGACATGATAATTTCAATAAAATTTTTTTCTTGATTTTAAAGAAAAGCCAAAATTTTCGGGCTGTAGTATAAAATTGGGCCCGCTAAAAAATCTCCCAAAACGAGTTCGAACCAATCTATAATAATGACCTATAATCATTATAAAAATAGTTCCGAGATGAGGAAAAATCAAAAAACCGGTTTTATAAACGGGTGAAATCACGAAAATAGCACTAAAAACAGCCAAAAAACATTTTAAATAAAAATTTTCGAACAAAATTTGATATAATTTGAAAGCTGTTGACTAGTACGGAACCCGTCAGTTCGGCCCTAACGGTTCGGCCCCCACGGTTCGGCCCTCACGATTCGGCCCCCACGGTTCGGCCCCAGCTGGCATCCAAATCCAACAATGTTGGTATCATTCGAAAGCAGTTAACATGCTTTATTAGTCTTACCAAAAGCGAAGTATTTTCGAATGATATGAACAATGTTTGCTTTTGTTGACAAAGAAAAAAGTTATAGAAAAATGGTGGAAAACCATGCTGGGGCCGAACTGTGAGGCCGAACCGTGGGGGACGAACCGTGAGGGACGAACTGACGCAGACCGTGACAATTAAGTTTAAAAATCAGTTGACTAATTCTAACTGAAGCAATCTGCGCGCCGGTACAACTGAGTCCCAGTGAAAATTACAAAAATATTTTTGAATTAACCAAAAACTAAAAATTTGTCATGAAAATAACAGACAATTTATCATGATAAAAATAAGATTATAAAAATTAGCTATCTCTTCTGGCACTTTTAATGGGTTTTTCTTAAAAATCATCTAATTACAGTTGACTATGAATTTGTTAATTGAAAAAAAAAATCTATTTTTCGATTTTGAAAACAACATAATTTTTCGAATTCTAAGATTCATCAATTTTGTTGTCAATTTTCTATCATTCAGAAGCTCACTTTTGCAGTGTACCAATTTTAATTAATAAATTTTGTCTTTTCCCGCCTGCTCGATTTGCTTTTTCACTACCTGCTAGGTCCATAAAATAGAATTACTCCTAGAAATTTCTTTCTGTTTAGTTGAATTTCTTTATTGTACATATTAATTCTTTTGGCATTCCTTTCTTCAGAAGGCGCAAATTTTTCGGCATGCTGCCGACAAATTCAAGCCCCAAGGGTCGGCTCCCAGTCGTAAGTCTACCCTTCAATAAAGCCAAGCGAAACCGACGCGCTTGGATCTGAATATACCCAAAAGGATGTATGTGTCTCAAAGAAGTGCTTGTTTTTACACGTTCACATTTGCCCGACCAGGACTGAGGCTGGGAGCTGGAGTCTCTCAAAACCGGGACCGGTACCAAGACCAGGGTTGACCGGGAATTCCCGACTTCGGCCCGGTGATTGTCCAATACTCTACTTTTTACATGAGCAGATCAACTCGAAAATTGGCCGCTGTCCGACCTCCTTTCATTTACTTTCAAACCATTCCGACACGAATAAACAAAGTTAGAAAAATAAATAAATACTATAAATTAAGAATTAAATGCCCAACCGTCTGACTTGATTAGCCCAACTGCTGTGCAAGCCGCTCCGGGTTGGCCCACTTAATGCCTTATCCGGCTCCACGTAACACTGGTTTTTCCAGGTGCAGTAGTCCAAGCGTACTCACGCTTTTCCTCACTGAGCTACGCCGAACTTGAAACTGAAAAAAGACGCTTGTCGATACCTGATGCAACTCTTCCCCATTTGTATAGTTTTCCCATCAAAAATTAAAATATTATAGAAAATTTTGGGTATTTGTGTATTTGCATGCAGATTTTTTGAAAAAAAATCGTATTATTTTAAAGATAAAATCTATTTATTCATTATTAAGTTTTAAATTTTTTGCAGATTTCTCACATGTCTGCTAGATCATGGCAACGAAAAAGAGCAGGACCAACGGCACAAAATGGCAGTTGAGCCGATCGATTGAGTCGAGAAAGACGCACGGGGTTTTTTGGTCCATCCCAAAGCGTCTTGCCTGTAAAAGGAAATAATTTGGAATTGAAAATTATGAGATTATTTTTAAAAATATTTCAAATATAATAATTTATGATTAAAAAAGTCGTCAAAAAAAATTAAATAGCAGATAAAAAAAGTTGAAAACAAAAAATATATGGGCTTCAATTTGAATTTTTTTTTAAACGAATTAACAATTAACATTTTTGTGCAAAACATTTAAAAATCTGAATAAATTTCAACACTTAAATTCAATTATTTTTATATAAAAATCGTAAAAGTTTAAAAGCTCTATTGTAAATTATTGTTTTTCTTGTCGGAATGGTTTATAATGAAAACGAAAGGTTAGTCAGGTAAAGGTAGTACGGGATTATGACCGGGACGAGTATGTAATTCGTGGTCCTACCAGATCCAGGGTTCCGATTACGATTTTGAATACAACGTTCCCGTCCTGGTATGGCAACCGAAAATCGGGAAAAATAAGCACTTCTAAGAATGGGTTTTCTCCTCAGTTGGCATGGAATTCCGATAGCCCTGGCAGGCAGCGAATACATGGCGCTTATTTGTTAGGTGGCCTGCACCCTTTCATTAAGTTTTGGGTCAAGCCATACCTTTTGGCTTGAGTAATGTAAATACCGTACTAGGACAAATACTGCCCTAATTTTTAATTTTTTTGGTCTACTATTTTCGTATGTTGGGCTGTTGTTCCAATTTTCCGCTTCCAGATCATGGCAACGAAAAATAGCAGGACCGACGGCACAAAATGGCAGTTGAGCCGATCGATTGAGACCGAGAAAGACGCACGGAGTTTTTTGGTCCATCCCAAAGCGTCTATGAAAATTATGAAAGATTATTTTTAAAAATATTTCAAATATTAATTTTTTATAATTAAAAAAGTCGTCAAAAAGAATTAAATAGCAGATAAAAATAAGTTGAAAGCAAAAAAAATTATGGGCCTCAATTTAAATTTTTTTTTAAATGAATCAACAATTAACATTTTTTGCAAAACATTTAAAAATCTGAATAAATTTCAGCACTTCGAAACTCAATTGTTTTGAGCGCTCTATCCCCCCTCCGTTAAAGAGGAAAATTTAGTCATCAACCCCCCCCCCCCCCACGATTTAAGCATGGTTTCTTCAAACATTCGGAATTTATGACCTAAATTTTTGAAATATTTTGCTTTCTGGATAATATACAATTTCAAAAAGCATTATTTTTAATATAAAAATCGTAAAAGTTTAAAAGGTCGAGTTTAAATTATTTTTTTGTTGTCGGAATGGTTTATAATGAAAACGAAAGCTTAGTCAGTTAAAGGTAGTACGGGATTATAACCGGGACGAGTATGTAATTCGTGGTCCTACCAGATCCAGGGTTCCGATTACGATTTTGAATACAAGGTCCCCATCCTGGTATGGCAACCGAAAATCGGGAAAAATAAGCACTTCTAAGAATGGGGTTTCTACTCAGTTGGCCTGGACTTCCGATGGCCCTAGCAGGCAGCCAATACATGTCGCTTCGGTGGCCTGCACCCTTGCAATAAGTTTTGGATCAAGCCATACCTTTTGGCTTGCGTAATGTAAATACCATACGGGGACATCTACTGCCCGAACTACTGTCCAATAATGTAAATTCTGACAGTGCGCATGTTTTTTTTATTACTTCGTCGCCACGAATATATTTTTAAATTAGTTCCCATTCCGATGTTTTCATGCATTTATTTATTTGTAAAAAAATTACTGGTCTTGTAAATTCTGGGCGGAATCCCATCCGCGATTAATTATAAATCCGCCATGACGTTACATAAGTACGATATAATTAAAGTGGAAAAATATTAAATTTTTATAGAAAAAGTGATAATGATCAAAGAGCGGACGGTGAAATTTTAAATAAAAAATAAATAAATAATTGGATTGCCAAAATTGAAAACAGAATTAAAATTGCATTAAAGTAGCCAAGTCCAAAAGATTTTGATTAATTTAAAAGAAAAATAAAAAATGGCCCAATCGGACTAATTATTCTTTTAATTAATTAAACAATACTGAGAGAGTGTTTTCTGGTTAATTAATAAAAAATGTTGATGAGTTGACGAAGGCACAAATTCATTAATGGCATAATGATGACCCCAAAAATGAAACAAATTTGAATTAGATTGGGTATTGTTTATTTCCATATCACATTTTTATATATAATTTTATTTTAGCATAATGTAATAATCAGTGGAAGCGCTCGCCATCCAATCCAAAATGAAAAAAAAAAAATTAATTTGTTGGTAAATAATTTTTAATGCCAAAAGTCTAACTGATTTACATCAAATGCAAAAAAGAGGAAAACTGTGAAAATGCAGCACAGAATTCATATTTCTATGACTTGGTGATTTACATTTTTGCCAAATATGGCAAATTACAAAATTATACAAAAAATATTATGATAAATCGCTCAAAACTTTGGCAAATGGCAGATAGGTAAATACAATATTTCCGTCCCATTTGATTACTGTAGGGTTGGAAATTTCATGGAGTTTTGTTGGGCAAGAAATAATCGCGGATGTCGGGAAAGGTCAATGATTATTTAGGGTGGTGAGGACTTTTGATAGTCGAGACAAGTCACAACAGTTGAGGAGATAAATTGAGGCGTGGGATAACCGTTTGTTCTCGGGAAATCGGCTTGTGAACACTCCAACAACTGCTTAGAGCAGAGAAGGGGGAATGCTTTAGAGGTTAAAGTGGGCGGAGGGGAATGGAAGAAATGTCATATTTTTGTAAAAAAAAAGTCCAAAGAATAATTCAAAGAATAAAATTCCAAAAAATTTGAATATAAAATTTCTCCTTGGATGAATTTTGGGTCGAATCTGTTATTAAAAATGCACTTAAAATGTGGTTTTCTTTTAATTTAAAAAGAAAAAATCAGAATAAAAATTTAACCACGACGACAAAATGCAACATTATGACATGGAAGAAAAAAAATTTTTCTGAGTGACAAAAGGTCAATTATTTATTTGATCTTGAAATGGGACAAACAATTCATCATTGGCATAAAAATTTGTAAGTGCCGATAAAAAAAATTGCAAGAAAAAGGAGGACATCATTTTGCACTTGCAAATGTATA
>SIJG01000256.1:0-22374 GCA_023374025.1 Heterodera schachtii
CGGTAATTATATATTTTTTTGTATATTAATATCTACATTATTTTTTATAATTACGCATATTTATTGGTGTTAGTTTAAAAAATTATAAAAATTTATTTTTAGGTACAGTTAAAAAATTTCTTAAACATTCATTTTATGTGAATTGTGCATTTGTCCTGCTGCTCTTCCTTAATAATTTTCTTTTAAATTTTTTAATTTTTTTTTAAATTTAACACTTCTGATAGTTTTAAGGTTTAAATCATTTTAAGATCCTCATTTATTTGTAGATTCAGCTGGTTTTTTTATGAAATTATTTAGATTAATTATTCTTCAAACGGTTAATTTATTTAAGTTTATATGTATTTTTTTTTGTTTTTACTTAATATTTTGAGAATATTTTAATAAATATAATTTTTTTTTTGCAAAAAATAATTGCTTAATGACAATCGATTTTTATGTTTATATTTATCATTATTGATTTTCAACATAAAAGTCAAAACCATTGATATTTATTAATAAGAAAAATTTAAAAATATATCCAAGGTTAATAGTAATTTTTACATAAAAATATTTTTTCTTATTTCAAAAAATACAAAATTCGTTAAAAGTCCATCAAATTTTCCGAGCCACAAAATTCCAATAAGAATTCAAAATTTAACCTAAAAATTGCCCCTTTTCAATGAAATCTAATATCAAAATTCAAAAATCTTTGGTTTTCTTCAGACTGAGTTGATCAGTTCCGTTTATCGGTCCCAGCGGACCCCAAAAACTTATATTTTTCAAAAAAATGGCCTTTTTGTGTAAAATCTATACTAAACCGCATAAAAAAAATCCAATTTTTTACCGGCAGGGCCACCGGTGAATTTTCTTAAAAATAAAAAGTTGAACACTTAGAGAAGATCTGTTAACAAATCACACTCAAAATCTATATGTGATGTCATTGATTTCTTTCAGCTTGATTTAGTTGGTTCATTTTTGAGCTGAATTAAGCCTCATGGGCCTTACTTTCTCCGGGAAACTTTGAAAACCTAACAAAACTCAGCCGAAAAGACAGATTTCTGTCCGCAAAACAAAGAGAATGTGAAATAATATTTGTTTTTTTATTTAGTTAGTATATCAGTTTCTTTTAGTTAGTTGTTGAAATTTGCACATTTCATTGTCGTTCCTATTTTAATTTTACATCCAAATTTCAAAAAAAAACCCTAAAAATTTTTTCAATCTTCGTTTCGCTTTCTCACTTTCTGTATCTTAATATGTTCAGAATTGCTATGCATAGTTCAAATTTTATTACCGGAAAATGCATTTTCGTATTTAACAATTGTAATTTTATTACCGGATAGTTTTTGTGTTGTTTTAAAAAATGTTTTTAATTAATTTAAATTTATTAATTTCACATATTTCTTTAAATAAATTTTTTGAAATTTTTAATTTGATATTTAATAATAATAAATGAAAGCAATGAAATATATTAAATGATCATTTTCATTCATTCATATTATTTAAATGTTCCTTGATCTCCTGATTTCATTAATTGATTTCTGTTTGCGTGTATATAAATAATTTGCAATTCTAATTTATTTTCATTCAATAATTTATAATGACTCTTAAATACATTAAAATATTTTTATAAATTGTATAAACCATTTATATTAATTATTTTTATCATTATTTACTTAAGCATACGTTCACTAATTGTTGTTTTGTCTAAAATAAAAAATGATTAATTTTATTTGTTCTTCACCTGTAAAGCAAATTAAGCACTTAAATAAATTTGTTACATATTCTTTTCAAGGTGCTGCTTCCCTTATTTTATGAATTTTGGGTATTTTATTTAGCAAATGTATTTTTAATCTTAATTTGTTCTTTTTCTTTATTTCTTAAATAATTTTTTGCTTATAAAACATTTTACTAAATTTAACTTTTTAATTCATCTCCCGTTTTTAGAAATTTTAATTATTTTCAATCTTTTAAATGCATAAGGTTTTATGTCAATTAAATTCTATTCATTAAAGCGATATTTTACTATTGTTTTTTATCGTGTTTTATTTTTTATTTGATTTCTCATAATTTGATTATATGTAATGTAATTTAAAAAATTTTTCTTTTTATATTAATAAACAAAAAATATTTATTATTTAAACTTTTTTAATATCGTCATTCAATCTGAATATATTTTTTTATAAATATTTTATTTTTTTAAAAAGCCTTTAATTAACATATTTTCTTTGTATACTTTTCAAATAATTGAAAGATCTACTTTTTTGATTTTGGAAAATTTTAATTGCTAATTAATTGTTCCGAAATTCAATATTTTGTTTGTATTTAAGTGATTATTATAATATTATTTTTATTTGCTTCCTAATTTTGTTATTCTAATGAATCTTTTTAAAAGGTAATGAGTTTTATTATATATGATTCATTTTTGACAAGTTTTTTTCTTTTTAAAATCAATTGTAAATAAACAATTTTATGCAAAAAGTCATAAAAATTCAATTATTTCTTAAAAGAAAAATTTCATTCATATATCGCTTTTCATATTTAAAACAACTTTTATTCTCCTTTCAAAAAAGTTTTAATTAAAATTAAATTTTTTGTTTTTAGGAATTAGTTTTAATGAGCATCTTCTTTTTCTGTGTCTCACGTAATTAGTGTATCAGTTCCCAATTTAAATAAATTTTATACAGTAGTACATTCAATTATTAATTTCCTTTAATTCTATAAATCAAATGAAAATACAAAAGAATAATTTGGTCCGATAATTAAATTTTTAAATGACAGGCTACTTTAACTTAACTTTTTTTTAATTTTACTTTGAAAAAAAATTTTTTTATAAGAATTTTTAATTAATATGAATTAGGTCCATGTTATGGCAATTTTAAAAAATAATACTCAAATATACTTTTTAGAAAATATATTTTGCTATTATTATTCAAAGGTTCTAAATAAAAAGCATAAAGTAAAAATAAAAAACGATAATTTTAATTAATAAAGCTTAACAAAATCTGCTAACTACAAAAATAATTAAACAATAAAAATATATAATTGAAAATACACTTATTAAAAATAATTCAATTAAATAAAATTCATATTAACAACGATGTTTCAGAAAATGAAAATAAATATTTCTAAAAGTTTTTCATTTATTTTGATTTATTTTTATTTTTCAAATAAATATTTAAATTTTTTTGTGCAAATTTCGTTGGGTAAATTTTTTTTTAATTTGTTTATAATAATCTTTATAGATATAATTGGTGGCAACTCACTATTTAGTTTTTTTTATATAGCATCATAATATCTGCCAACTTGATTCAAAGTATATATTTTTAAAATTAACTTGCTCATAAGTCGAAGAAACACCTTGATTTTGAGCAGGAGTTCATTCCGGTAATTATATATTTTTTTGTATATTAATATCTACATTATTTTTTATAATTACGCATATTTATTGGTGTTAGTTTAAAAAATTATAAAAATTTATTTTTAGGTACAGTTAAAAAATTTCTTAAACATTCATTTTCAAACAATTGAAATATATAATTATTACTTGATTTAAAAAATAAGTATTGTATAATTTTCATATAATTATTATTCTTTGTTTATCAAATTCGCTAAATATGCTTAAATGATATGTTTATATATTTTCAGTTCATCAAATTTTATGGTGCTTATTTAATTAGTTTTATTATTCATTTACAAAGATTTATTTTTAAATTTATTGTTAAATAAATTTTCAAATAAGGCAATTAAAGTTTGAAATTTCATTTGCATTTTTACATTGATTTATATCCTTTTTAATTTCTATTCGAAGAAAATCCATAGGCTCGAGATTTAAGATTCAAAACTAATTTATTTTCTATATCTTCTCCTTTCCCTTTTTTTCATTTGTCTCGCCACTACGGAACTCTCTCTGAGTTTGACTCATCAGAGACAACTCTTTTTAATACATAAACACTTTGTTTTTAATTACTAATTTTTATTTATTTTTTATTACTTTTGCTGTTTTTTTTCTCTATTTGTTAGGAAAAATTGTATAATCATTAATTTAAAATTTAACTTTTTACGTTTCCATAAAATATTTCAGTTGATCAAAATTTATGTTCCTTATTTAATAAGTTTTTTGTCTTCTTTAAAAAATAATTCATTTACAAAGATTATTTTAATTTTATTGTTCATTCAATTTTGAAATAAGCCAATTTTAAAGTTTGAAATTTCATTTGCATTTATTTCAACGCTTGTTCATTGTTTCTTGGACCAAACAACATTTGAATTTAAGATAATTAAGCCGTTATAAATTTGAATTTAATTTACTAATTACAATATTTAAAATTTGTTAAGTGCCTTTAATTTTCTGATTAAATAATATGTTTTGTTAAGTTTGTTTGTAACTCGTCTTATAATTTACATTTTCATTTCTTATTTTTTCATTTTAATTTTTTTTTTCTTGTTGGCTCATCATGGTGTTAATAATATAAATTTCATTTTTTTCATTAATTTTACAATCATTTTATTATTTATTATAAATTATACTTTAATTTTTATTTTTCGAACACAATTAGATAATTCTATAATTATTTTAGGAAGATTTAAATAAAATATTATTTATATAAAACCGTTTTTCTCAAATAGTTAATTAATTAAAATAATGTCAAGTCGATCTGATGAAATTTTTTTGCCTATTTCTCCCTTACAAAGATTTTTTTTCCAAAAGATAACCTATTAAAAATTTTATTATATTTTTTGTACATTTCTGAGTTTTTGTACATTTTTATATATATTTCGATGTTTATATATATTTTATTATATATTCACCGAAAAAAATTAAATTACATTATGAATTTCATAAATTGTTTTTATTCCTTCGATTAAACTAATAGATTTTTATATGAGTATGTAAAAGTTAGATTTCATTTAAAATATCTATTTGAATTTTATTATTTTTGAACGATAAAATTGTTTGTTTTTTCTTTATTTAAATATTCTTTTTTATTCTTCTTCATTGGTTAATCCATATTTTTATTTATATATTTAATATTTTTATTTAATAGTTTTTATTTGTACAAACTCATCCGAACACCTCTTCATAAAGCGATTGACTGTAATTTAATATATAATAGTGAGAAATTAATTATTTTTTAATTATAAAAAAATATTTTAAAATTACCTTGAAAAAAATGAATTACAATAAATTGTTTTTATTGTTGGATTAAAATAAACAATAAAACAATTATTTCGTCTATATTTATTTTTATTTACTTTTTAATTATTTTATATAAAGTTAGATAATCTATTTAATATTTAATATTCTAATAAATCTCTTCTCCTGTTAGGAGTAATGGTCAAGGAATTTATGGATCACTTTATTATATTTTTGAAAAATTGTATAAAAATTATATTGTACATTTCATGTTTTTAAGTTTTTACAATTAGTTTTAAAAAGAATATTTGAATTCATAATTTTGAATATAAATATGACTTTTATTTTTTAAATGCTTAAATATTTTTTGTTCTATAATAAAAAAAATGCTCAATTATTGTGAAAATATATTAACAAACAATCCAAATTAATTTTTTCACGGCGATGCCGAACCCAATGAATCACTGCCAAAATTTCCTTTTAAATAAATTGAATTAAAAATTAAAATTCTTTTGTCATTTTGAAATTCTAATTCAATTCATAATTAATTTAAATTTTTCTCTTGATGTAAAATGTAAAGTTTCATCTGGTTCGATTTGTTTTTAAATTTAGAATATCACCATTTTATCGAATAAAAATAATAACGCAATAACTATTTATTTGAATATTTAATAAATAATAATTGGCAAGGGCTCTTTTACATACCTCCTTTTGAAATAGTTGAAATTTTAAAAGATTTTTTAATCATCATTTTAATAATATTCATTAATTTACATTTAATATCCAACTATATTTATTTTTTTTTTTTTTATAATTTTAATTTTTTTTTTTAAATAGGAATCTTTCCATGCGAAACCCGACCCGGATTTTGACAAATGTTCGGGGCACTGCCGCCGATGATTTGAATGTCAGTGACATAATGCCAATCCAATCGATTCCCCTTATTTCATGTTGTTCCCTCGCCCATAAATATGCTCCCTTTCCCTCATATATTGTCTTCCCTTCATTCATTTTGTTTTATATATTTGTTCTCCAAATTTGTTGTGACTTTTATTTTCCTTCTCCAATAAATAAATATTTAATTGGACTTATCAAAAACCCTCGGACCCAACATTGGCGCAGTCAGCTAAAAAGCAAACGACATAAAGCGCATTTGTTATTCATTTATTAAATCTCTAGGCGAGAGTAATATTTTGGATTTCGACATTCTGCCGCCGGTCTTCAAGTGGACGTAAACAAATCGTCCACATTTCGACCGTCGACTTTCATCGCGTCTAAAAAACCAATAGACCCTAGGCGGGTGAGGTTCCGCTAAGTGCGGTTTTCAACGCGTCAAAAAACCAATAGACCCTAAAAGGGTGAGGTTCCGCTAGGCGCGGTTTTCAATCGCCGAAAAACCTATAGACCCTAGGCGGGTTGCGGTTCCGCAATACGCGGTTTTCGTCGTCCATTCAACAGTCAACGAAAGCAATTGATAACCACCGACCATGGCACAACAGGCCAACATTCAACAATTGCTGGACGCAATTGGTCAACTCGTCACCGCACAGCAGCAACAAAAATCAACCGAATCCGAACATTAATGTTCCGGTGCCGGTGCTGCCTGACATTTCGGTCTTCGAACCGACCGACGAAAAGGGACGAATTACCGAATGGATCGAAAGGTTTTCTTTTGCTAATGGACTGTTCGGCACCAAATGCAACTGACGCAGTGAAAGTCAAGGCACTAATGAATAAATTGTCGGAAACGGCATTCAGCGAATATTCAAAATCGTGTTTGCCAGCGAAAGTGACGGACTTCGACTTCAACCAATCAACCGAAAGGCTTCAAAAGCTTTTTGCAAAGCCTCAATCTGTATTCATCGACAGATATGAGTGCTTAATGGCCTCGAAAACCGAAGGAGAAGATTTTCGTCAATTCGTCAACAGACACAAAAGGCTGTTGAACGATTTCAAGTTCACGTCACTAAAGGAGGAACAATTCAAAGTTTTGATGCTTTTGACTGCTCTAAAGTCGCCGAAAGATGCAACTTTGAGACAGAGAATTTTGTCAAAGCTCGGCGCCGACGGAGATAATGTCAAATATGATGAAATTGTGCAAGATTGCATCAACTTCATGACAACAATCAGCGAAGCAAAGCTGATCGAATCATCTGCGGCCAACCGAAGCATAAATGCAGTCAAGCCAAAATGGCACAAAACAGAAAAGGGAGGAAGGCCAAACAACAAGCAAGGCCAATCATCATCCGCTCCGGCACAGCAATGTTGGCGATGTGGATGGACAAATCACAGCCACTGGGAGTGCAAGCACAAGTCAGCGAAGTGCCAAAAATGTTCCCAAAATGGACATTTGGAAGGCCAATGCGACAAAGTGCAGGAATGGAGACGGAGAAACAAATTGCCAATTCCAAAAAGGAAAATTGGAAATTTACGAATTGGAACCGCAATGAAAGTGAACTCCGCTTCGCTTTTCAAAACCGACGTGGCGGTAGATGGCAAAAACATCAAATTCGTACTCGACAGCGGGGCTGAAATAATTGTTATCGATGAAATATCACATGAAGTCATCGGCAGCCCCCGACTCCGCAAATGCACCGAAAGTGGATGCATGTTCGATGGAACGCAAGTCAAATTCATCGGAAAGGGAGTCGCAAATTTCAAATTCCGCGATATTTGCATTAAAAGCGAATATTATGTGGCAAAAAGGGGATCGCTAAATTTGCTAAGTGTGCAAATGATGGACGCTTTTGGACTTCTGAACGAACTCAAGGCCAAAATTAATGCGCGAGTGAATTTGTGCAGAGTCGGAGACGAGACAAGAGGTTTTACAAAAGCTTCAAAATCATCACAAAATTCGACAGTCAAAGCGCAAATCGACCATCTCAAAGCGTCATTCCCCGACATTTTCAAAAATGAATTAGGCCGATGTTTGAAATTCAAGGCGCATCTGACTTTGAAAGCGGACGCCGCACCGGTCTACCGAAAGGCTCGCCCAGTCCCATACAAAGCACAAGAAGCGATTGATGGAGAATTGGAGCGATGGGAGAAAATGGGTGTGATTGGAAAAGTCGAATACACCGAATGGGCATGCTCCAATTTTGGCGGTGAAAAAGGCCGACGGAAGCGCACGCCTATGTATAGACTATTCCACCGGTCTGAACAATGCTCTTCAGGACCACCAACACCCGCTGCCGCTACCTGAGGATATTTTCGCAACCTTAAATGGTGGAAAATATTTTTCGCAAATCGACCTCAGGGATGCGTACCTCCAAATCGAATTGGATGATGAATCGAGAAAAATATGCTCGATTTCAACACATCGTGGCAATTATGAAGTTAAAAGACTTCCTTTTGGCGTGAAATCAGCGCCAGCCATCTTCCAATCGGTAATGGACCAAATTTTGGCAGAATTTGAATTCGCCACCGCTTACTTGGATGATGTGATCATCGTAAGCAAAAGCGTCAAAGAGCACGCTGATCACTTGAAGAAAGTTTTGGAAAAATTCCAAGAGTGGGGATTCCGGATCAAATTGGAAAAGTGTTCGTTTTTCCGAGAAGAGATCAAATACCTCGGACAAATCATCGACAGAAACGGACGGAGACCGGACCCAGAGAAAATCTCGGCAATTACTGAAATGCCCGCACCCACGGATGTTCCATCGCTGCGTTCATACCTCGGAATGGTTAACCACTACCAGCAATTCGTCAAAAATATGAGATTTGTGCGAAAGCCTCTCGACGATTTGCTGAAGCAAGACAGCGAATGGAAGTGGAGTGAAAAATGCAAACAAGCATTTGACAAAATAAAGGAAATTTTGTCGTCCGATCTTCTGCTGACGCATTACGATCCAACAAAAGAAATCGTTGTGGCAGCTGATGCATCCGAACTCGGGATTGGAGCGGTAATATCCCACAAATTTCCCGACGGATCAACAAAGGCAATCGCTCACGCGTCATCATCTTTAACACCGGCAGAGAAAAATTATTCTCAAATAGAGAAAGAAGGATTGGCACTGATTTTCGCCGTACAAAAATTCCACAAAATGATTTATGGACGAAAATTCACGTTGCTAACCGACCATAAGCCACTTCTTGCCATCTTCGGAAGCAAAAAGGGAGTGCGCCAGTGCAGTGCCAACCGACTTCTCCGTTGGTCGCTGATTCTCCTCGCATACGATTTCAGCATTGAGTACATCAGCACCAATGATTTTGGACAAGCCGATGTGCTTTCAAGACTGATTGCGAAGGGTAAAAGTGACGAAGACCGAGTGATTGCATTTCTCCGATCGGATTCGGAAATTGACGACATTCTGATCGGATCAATTGAAGCACTGCCAATAAAATTTAAGGAAATTGTCGCAGCTGCTGAAGCCGACAAAGCCATTCAAAAAGTCAAGAACTTTTTGACGAATGGTTGGCCAAGGAACGTCGGGGAGGAAAATGCCGAAATAAAGCTTTTTCATCGGGTCAAAGATCAGCTTTGCATCACAAGAAATTGCCTGATGTACGCCGACCGAGTTGTCATACCGGAAAAACTCCGCCAGAAAATTCTTCATTCTTTCCACAAGGGACACCCGGGAATTAAAAGAATGAAGCAATTGGCGAGAAATTATGCCTATTGGCCAAATATGGACGTCGACATCCAACAGATGGTAGAAAACTGCCAATCGTGCCAAATGGAAGCAAAGGCACCAGTGAAAAACAATCTTCAACCGTGGCCAAAACCATCACTTCCATGGCAAAGAGTCCATGTCGACTACGCCGGACCATTTTTCGGCAAGGAATATTTGATCATCGTCGATGCTTTTTCGAAATACCCGGAGGTATTCGAAATGGCCACCAAATCGACAGCTGGCAACAATCGAAAAACTTCGTTATTTGTTCAGCCGACACGGCATCCCGGAAATTTTGGTGTCTGACAATGGCACACAATTTACAAGCAACGAATTTGCCAAATTTACGGCTGTCAACGGTGTCAATCATCTGTTTTCAGCGCCGTATAACCCGATGTCCAACGGCCAGGCCGAACGATTCGTGGACACGTTCAAAAGAACGTTTCGAAAATTGAAAGGGGAGGGAGCCCCAAGCAAGGAAATCATCGAAACTTTCCTGGTAAGTTACCGGACTACGCCATGTGATTCGTTGCCCAACAGCAAAACACCTGCTGAAATGTTCCTGGGGAGAAAACCCCGCACAACTTTGGATTTGTTGCGGCCGCCACCAGCACAACCGATCGAAAGAGACGTTGAAATGGCGCGACGCTTCAATAAGCGATTTGGAACCAAATTAAGGGAATTTCCAATCGGAGACAGGGTCTTTGCCCGCCACAGAATTTCCCAAAATTGGCAACAGGGCAAGATTTCAAAACGGACAGGGGTGATATACGACGTTGCGTTCGCCGATGGGAGATCTGGACGTTATCACGCGAATCAGCTTCGTCCCCGGAACACGTCCGACTCCGATGAACAGCTCTCGGTGATGCTCGAAGCCTTCGACATCCCGAACCCGATTGCTGCAGAGGATCAGAGGGAAATCCAAGTGGAAATGCCATTGGTGAATGCGCATGACGAGCAGGAAAATTTGGAAGGTCAAATTGACCAAGGACAGCAACGACGGTACCCTCAGCGAGATCGCCGTCCACCTCAGCGCTTCTCACCGTAACTTCGGGACCGCGCTTAAGGGGGGAGGTGTTCGGGGCACTGCCGCCGATGATTTGAATGTCAGTGACATAATGCCAATCCAATCGATTCCCCTTATTTCATGTTGTTCCCTCGCCCATAAATATGCTCCCTTTCCCTCATATATTGTCTTCCCTTCATTCATTTTGTTTTATATATTTGTTCTCCAAATTTGTTGTGACTTTTATTTTCCTTCTCCAATAAATAAATATTTAATTGGACTTATCAAAAACCCTCGGACCCAACAACAAATTTCCAAAATTAAATTTTCGATAAAATCGAGTCAAATGCACGAAACAAAATTTTAAAATTTTTCTTTTGCAAAAGATTGACCGAGTTGTGAATTTTAAGAATTGATTGACCAGAGAAATATCAATAATTATGAAGCAATAATTTCGTAACAAAATAAAGTTAATGTAGAAAAATTATAGAGGTTATAACAAAAATAATAAAAATGTATTTTCCAAAAAAAACCATTTAAAAAATCAAATCAGACCAATAAAGTTTGTATTTTTTATTTAAATATATGTATTTGCCTTTTATTTAATTAATATTGCTTTATTTAAGAAATCGTTAATTTAAAAATAGTTTGTATTGTTATTTTTTTTAATTCTTGAGATGTAAATAATATTTTTTCTTTTCTAAGTAGTTCTAAAAGAATTTAAATTGGTTCTAATAAACATATAAATTAGTAGTGAATTTAATAAATGATTTTATTTTTAATTGAGTTTTTAATAATATAACTTAAATCATATCTAGAGTTTATTAACACATTTTCGAATAAATTCAAAATTTTAATAAAGGCTGATTTTATTTTCAGTTTTTAATATTAGTATTTTTTAAATTTCTTTTTCGAGTAGTTTATATTAAAATAAAAAATAAAATAATATTTTCATTGAACCAATAAAATAAATCTCGTGCAATGATCGTGGAATTTTTGTTGTTTTTACAGAAGAATGTTATATTTTTTTTATTTGTAATAAGAATCGTTTGCTTAAATAATATAAAAAATATAAATGTTAATAAATTTTTTTATTTCAGCATTATTATTTTTTTAATTTGGTTCGATAAAATATGCTTGAATTTTTTGTTTAAATTATATTACTTTTACGTAATGAATTTTTTTTACTTTTAATATTGTTATTTAATAAATTTTTATTTCTTCTTATTCAGAATTGGCTATTAACTCGTTGTCGTTGTCAATGACCAATTTGAAGTTGTATATATTCAATTCCATTACAATAAATTAGTTGACTGTGATTTTTTAATTTGGAATTTGGTTGTATTGAGCATTTAGTTTCATAAGTTTAATATAATTCTGGTTATTTTTTAATTAAAAATTATCTAAACACAATTATATTAAATTTATTTAAATTTTTCTCTATTTTTAAATATATTATTGACTTTTATATTAATTTTTCTTTTGGTCTTAACCTTTAGTTTTAGCTTATGGGTATATTTTTTATAATTCTATATTTAAGTTTAATTAATTTTTTTTTCTATATAGAAACCAAAGAGGGATTCGGGGTCTACGGGAATACGAAATATATGGAATATTTTGGGTAATTGAGGATGGGTCAAGGATGTGTTGTCCAAATGTTGTCAATGTTGGAGTAAATATTTATTGTACACATGTGTCCAGGTTTTCGAATATTTTTGGCCATATCTTTTTAGAAACCTCAAAATTTTTTGAAATTCTGCAGGCTAATAGAAGACACATAGGGCTAGCGAATGATATCAAGATCACTTTATTTTGTTCATTTTAAGAATGTTTTTGATCAGATTTTTTGATGATGAAAATAAAATTTTTTTAAAATTTCTCTTAGAAATCATTTTTGTTTTTTATTTTCTTGCTATTATTCGATAGTCTGCAGAATTTCAAAAAATTTCGTTAGGTTTCAAAAAAGTTATGGCCAAAAACATTCGAAAACCTGGCTACATGTGTACTTATGGCCATAACTTGCTCAACTTTGGCCAAATTTTTGAATTAAGGTGAGCTAATAGAGAATGTTAGGGCTATCGAATGATACCAAGAATGTCTAATTTGGTAGACTTTGACAAAAGTTACAGATAGTTTTTTGTTCCAAATTTTCATTTGATGGTTTTTTTTATAACGCCCTTTTTGATGGCTTTTTTTATAACGGCTCAGCACCCAGCAGAAGATTAAAGTATAAAAACTGACATAACTGACTGAACAATTACATGAATGGGAATGAATAATAAAATGATGATGAATTTTGGGACTGAATTGGGAAATTGTCAAAATAAATAATCGCGGTAATTCAAAAATATTTTAAAATTGGAACAGTTATCCGATTGGTATGACACTATATTTTAATAATTTCATAATTTTGGTACCATTTTAAAGCTTAAGTGAGCTTTTCATAAGTTTCTCATCTGCTTTTCTGAGTCATTTTAAAATCTTTTTGAAGCCGTTTTAAGGTAAAATTTGGCTTTTTTTTTATTGTAGAGATTAAGCATATTTGCTCATGAAATAAAGGATGAATTATGATATAAAATTAACTAATTTTATCGGTCAATATAAACTAATTCAAACTTTAATAGTACAAAAAGGAATTGAATTTTAAATTTAGACCTAAACTAAATTTGATTACGTAAAATCTATAAAATTTTTAAATTAGAGACATAAAATTAATTCAAAAAAAATTCAAATTGTTTATAAACAAAGCTTTGCTTTTCTCTTCTTGTTTTAATAGATAAGATCAAACGCTTCTTAGTTGTACAAAAATATAAGTATCGATTTTAATTCCAAATTATTAATGAATAAAATTAAAAAAATATAAAATGAGCCTTTATCACAATCTTAGCTTTCACAATATAAGTGTTTACTAATTTTGGTGACAAAATAAAGTAAATAAAACTTAAAACATAAATAAAAAAACGCATCCGCAGGAAAATTGTTAATATTATCAAAATGGAACTACTGATAAATTTTTAAAAAACGAATTGAAACAATTTTATCATATTAAAAGAGTTGAAATTTATTAAATATAATTAATTCAAAAGGTCATAAATTAATGACATTAATATTTAGTTTATGAAATTTTGAAGCCAAACTTTAAGTAAAAAATTATTTTTTTAAATATATTTTAAAACACGTTTACATATATAATTTCAGAGAATAATTCAAATTAAAAGAAATTCATTTTTTTTTCAAAAATCCAATAAAACTATTATTTTATTCGTATTTAATTGTTATTAATGTTAATAATTTTGATTATTTATATTTTTGTCCATTTTTTTTATAATCTCATGTTGTATTGCAAGGAATTATTTGAAAATTTAATATTTTCATAAGTATTGTATTTAATTTTACTTGTATTTGTATTTTTGAATAATCATTTTTAGTCCAGGAAATTTTATTAATCATTTTTTTGTTTTGTGATTTTTATCTGTAAAAAATAATGTAAACAATTTTTTTCTCAAAAAATCCAATAAAACAAATTTGTTATCATTTAATAATATAATTCTATTGTGGGTGGGTTTTGTTTAAGATAAAAACATTTTCTATAATAGTAAAATAATTAAAAGTAAAACAAAAAATATTATTTTTCTTTTATGAGTTTGCAATGCCTTAATAATGGAATACAAATAAAATAATGTATTTTTTAATTTATGTTTCATTAGAAATTATTTCATATTCATTTAAAAGATATCTTCTTTTTAATTATAATTTTTAACAAAATAATTATATGTAAAATGAAAATAAAATAAAGTATATAATTTCGAGTAAAAATTTCCATCAATAATCATTCAAAGATGCTTGCTTTTATCATATTTAACAAAGTTTTGAAAAATTTATATTATCACATAGCTATTAGATTTAATTTTAAATTCAAAATAATATTTTGTCTACTTTTTAAATAAATTTGTTTATTTTATTTCAATATTCTATTTACATTAATTATTCTCCTCGCAAGTTTCTTTTTTAAAGATTACAGATTCGTAAAAACGAAAAAACTCCAATTAATCCACTCCAAAAATTTCAAAAATGACATCTTAAGAAATAAAAAATTTATCAAAAATTCATCATAAAATAAATAATTTTGACAAAATTTTTGATTTTAAAAATTATATAAATGTTAATTTCAAATTTTAAAATATTTTAAATTCCAATTTTTTATTTTTCTCTTTCCTCTTTGCATTTAGCTGAAAATATTTTGTTGTGTTATTTAGTGCTTTTTTTATCCCATAATAAATAAATTAAAAGGAATATGAATTTTTTTTGTTGTATTTTTTTTTCAAATCTATGCATTTATATTTTTTACTTTTTCAAAAGCTTAATTATTTTGATTACAGTACTATTTTCATACCTTTTCATAATTTCTCTTATATTATTTATTTAATTATATATTTTTAGGTTGATATTTTGAACTAATTTAAAATATTGGGATATATTCATTCATTATTTTTATTATTTATCAATAAAATTGTTATAATTTGTTTAAACTAATATTAATTTTATTTTCATGCCAAGTTTCGGTTTTCTTCTTCTTCGTTGTGGTAGGGGAGCGTTTTCTTATTAATAAATGCATTTATCTGTTCTGTAATACTTAATATATTAATAATTTTTATTTAGTCATAAGCGAAAATCAAAAATTATTATAATTTCTATTTAATTTATCTATACATATAATAATTGCTAAAAAAATTATGAATATTTTTAATAATTAATTTTAGAAAAATTAAATTTTTTGACAAAATCATTTTGGGATCTTTTAATTATAAATATTGAAATAAATTGATTTTTTAATTTTGAGTATTGGCGATTGTTTTAAATTTTATTTTTAAGTCTCTTAATAAGCGTTTTTTTAAATATCATCATATAAAGATTTGTAAACTATTGTAAAGTTAGCTTTTTTAATTATTTTTCATTAAAATCTAAAAGATTTATATAAAAGATCCCAATTTTTTTATAAAATTAATTATAATATATTATTGAATCATTATAATTATTTTATTTGGTAGATTTAAGTCGGATTTAGTCGTTTCTTCGACTATTTACAATGTTGCATTATTTACAACATTTTTATAATATCCCTAGTTGTTAATTTAATTATATTAAAGTTATTTAATCGTTATTATAACTGTTTTTAACCATAATAACAACATTTAAAAAAACTTTTAATGCATTAATATTGCAATTACAATGATTTTTTAAATATATTTATATTTTTTAGTGCAAAATGTTCGGTGGAAAGGTCGTTTCGGAAAACCGCCATTTTGGCATTTTTGTAATAATAATTATTGTTACTTTACTGAAATTAAAAAAAAGGTAATATTGATATAATTTGATAGCTCAAATTTGTTTCTATCAAAACATTTTATCTAAATTTTTGAATTATAAAAAGCTTTTGGTTATTTAAATTTTCAAAAAGTTTAAACTCTAATACTTAAATTCTTATTAAATTTTCTTTTTTATTTAAAGAGTATCATTTTTGTTTTTTAAACAACTTTATAATTTTTAGAAATATTTTCGAAACTAATAAATTTTCAATACTTTAAAAGAATCAACCATTAATTTTATAAATATTATTATAGAAAAATGTTTTACTCATTTTCTATATGAAATTTCGTTATAACTCCGATTTGTTTATTTAATTTTTCTTAGGTGTTAATAGGTACCTTACCTTTTTCACTTATGAATCAAGCGTATTTTTCAGAGATAAGACTTTTTGAAGTTAGTTTTTTTCTTTTTTAAATATTTTTATGAAATAATTGATGATTTATGGATACATATATTATTTTTACTGCCCATAGGCAATTAATTGCTTGATTTAAGTTTCTGAAACTAGAAAATATTTTTTAATATTTAAATTTTATATTTTTATTTTGCTTTTTAATAATCTAATCTTATATTGCGATTTTCAGAAATGTTTTTAATGATACACTGATACTAAAATATAAATTAATTAATCCCTTTGATTTTTAATGAATTAATTGCATTTATATCTTGTTTTTCTTCTTTTTAATTTAGTTATTTAAGTTCTAAATGCTTTTCAAAGAAATAAAATTTTATAAAATAATATAAATTAAGTTTAAGGTTTTTATTATTTCTTTTGTAATTGGTATCAAAGTATTCAATAATTTTAATAATTTTTTTGTTTAGTGAAAATTCAATTTTTAGGGCGACTTCGGCACTGCCGAACACAAAAACTGTAATTGATTATATTGATACAATTTTAAAATGTTTTACAAATAACAATTTTTTATACTTTAGAAGACAATAAATTATGTTCTTCAATTTAAATATTCAGT
Organism: Heterodera schachtii; assembly: GCA_023374025.1. Classification (NCBI taxonomy): domain Eukaryota; kingdom Metazoa; phylum Nematoda; class Chromadorea; order Rhabditida; family Heteroderidae; genus Heterodera; species Heterodera schachtii. The sequence continues at coordinate 17,071 of SIJG01000256.1, forward strand.
TTTAGAATAATAATTTATTATATTTATAAATGTTCAATCTTTAAAGAATCTTTGAGAAATGATCATATTTTAATAGTTTATTTTATATTAATAGTCTTTCTTAGGTTCTAATAAATTTTTATTTTCTTATCTTCGTACATTCCATGCAAGTCAAGTCAGCGGTGATAACAATTATATATTTTATGTTTTCAATAAATGCTTTTATTTGTTTGTATAATTAATTCACTAAAACATAAAAGAATTCAAAATAAATTTTTAAGTTTTATTGGTAGTGCAATAATAACGGAAAGACAATAATAAGATAATTTAATACAAAAAATACATAATATTATAATATTCTTCATTAATATAATCATTTTACGATTTTACCATTAATAATGGTAGTTTTCATAATAGGATTAATACCTATGATTTCTGCGTATTATTATATATATATATCTGTTTCACAAACAGATAAAACATCTTTAATCAAAGTTTAAAACTTAGATCAATAATCATGATCACAAAACCGCGTAATCTTAGCGAGGTTGTTGATCAATTGTTTGAATTTTTTTATTTATATTTTTTTTTTGCGCAACGAAAAATTAAATTTATTTTCCTTCATATAATTATTATCCTATTAAAAAAAATTGTTAATTTAAAACAACTTTTGCTTTTTTTGAAATTTGGTAGATGTTTATTTTATTTTTTTTCAATACTAATATTTCATAAATTTTGTCAAATTCTGTAAATTTTTGAGTTATTGATTTGGTTTATATTTTTTTACATTTTTAAATAACTTAGACCAATCCTGATCCCCAACGGCTGGTTGCATTTATTTGAGAATGATTTGACTGCAGATATATGTATGTATGTTTGACCTAAAATTTTGTGAAATTAAGATTTCGTCCAAATCTGAATTAAATAATATTTTTTATTATTAAATGATGAATTATATTATTTATCAATATTTTATTATCATGATGATCATTTTCACTCATCAGAAAACCGCAGAAGTCAATTATTTAAATTATAATTATTTATTTACAATAAACAGTTATAAATTTGTATGGATTATTAATGTCATATCAAACAATACTTGTAAAAATTTGATAATAAATTAGAATTTTTATTTTATAACAATTGTGTTTTTTTTATCATGTCAACTCATTCTCGTGGGCGCTCTTTAATTTATTTATATTTTTAACCCGTATCAATTTTGTTTTTATTAGTTTTTTTTCTACAATTTAAATAAAGGTTTTTGTTTCAATCAATAAAATGTTCTATAAGATTTGATAAATTCATTATTCTTGTACTTTACTTACAACATAATAATTTTTGTAAATTTTTCCAATCATGAAGATGAAATTTATTAATGCATTATTTGAATATTTATTTTTTTTCAATTTCTCGATTAGTTTTAAAGAAAATTTCAGTGCGTATTATGAAATGGGTACGTCATTGTCATGGTTTATTTATATTTTTTTTCTGTCGTAGACCTCACTCGTTGTCTTAATTTGCACATCAATTACTTTCAGATATTCATTTGAACTTGCCATAATGCTAACTTTTTTCTACAAAGTTCATTAATTTCTTATTATCGGAATTATTATTTTTTTTTGAATATTTTTCAAATCATTTTTTTAAAATACGGATTTGATTATTTATTTATTAAAATATTGCTAATTTTTTTACAAAAATTAAATTTTTTCATTTTATTTTTGAGATTTTAACTTTGCTTTTTGATCTTCTGAAAATGTTCAAAAAATTTCCCATTTTTTTAAAAATGCTGAAAAAAGCATGAAAAAGGCACCAATAGGCAAAAAAGACACCAAAATTACGTGCCGGGCATAAAGCACCAAAATTGCAACAAAAAAGGCAAAAAAGGCACCAAAAAGTTCAAACTAGTCAAACCAAGTTAAAAACTTGTTTTTCGTGCTGTTAGGCCATAGCAAGTTAGCAAAAAAGGCATATGCCTCAAAATCCGTGCCTATTTATTACATAATTATTTTTAAAATTTCTCGTTTTCCACAGGGTATTTTGATGTTCATCGGAATGCTGTCAATTGTTATGCTTTATTCTGTTTATTATTAATATTATTTTATATTCTTTTATTATTTTATAATTTTGCATATTTGCTAAGCAATTTATTAATTTAAACTATAAAACATATGTCATATTACCAATATTTGGCTTAATTTCTCTATTCCATTCTTTTATCAGAATATCTTTGCATATGATTTAAAAAAGATATTTACATTTACACCATAAATTCTCTTACTCTTTCAATAAATGTTCTAAGATTTAAATGTATTATTAAATTTTTTGATTTCCTATTTTTTTTCTTTACAATTGTCCAATAATTATAAGTGAAAACATTTCGAAACATTTATTTTTTTATCAACATTGGTGTTTATATGAATTTTCTAGACTTAAATTTTTTTGATAATTTCTTGCTTTTGAAAGCGTATGATGATGATGCGCTTTTGACTTCTGTAAATTTATGCTTTATTCTGTTTTTAATAAGTGTATTTTCAATAATTGATTTTATATTGTTTTATTCTTTTGCAGTTTAGCAGATTTTGTTAAATTTGATTAATTAAAATCATCGTTTTTATTTTTACTTTATGATTTTATTTATAACCCTTCGAATAATAATGAATTATAATTGCAAAATCTGTTTTCTAAAAAGTTTATTTTAGTATAACTTTTTTTAAAATGCCATAATTTTAATTATCCAAATTTTTTTATTTTGTGCCACGTGTCCTTAAATTATTAATGGTTTTTAAGTACAGATTCTGTTTTTTAATCATGTCCTTGGTGTTTTGAAAGTGCAATTCAGCGGGTTGCTTTGAATAATTTGCTAATAAATAATTATTTATTTTTCATTTTAATTTTCAGTTTTATATTAATAATGTTCATAGTCAATAGTAATTCATTAATACTATCCTTCCTGAATTAATAAAAATTTTCTTTCTGTTCTGTGATTTTTTGTTTATTTGGTTCTTTATTTTTTTATTTAATTTTTTTAATATTGTATTAAAAATAATTTAAATTTTATTTTAAATTATTTATTTTATTTTTTACAATAGTATGATATTCAACTTGAAAAATCTAATATTATCAAATAATAACTCGAAGATTTTATTTCTTTATTTTCTTATTGTTGTTTTAATTATAGAAATTTATTTTTTCTTTTTGAATTTAATTTTTAAATTTTCATTGTGAGAATTTCGTCGAGAAAATCTTTTGAATTAAATATAATAAATTTTATAGAAATGATTAGTGGCATATTTTATTTTTAATAGTAATTTATTTATTTTATATAGTCATAAAATTTTATTTAATTAATTTATAAAAAAGATTTATTTTTGTCGTGCAAATATGCACAGAGATCCTTCCTTTCTTTTATTTGAATTTTGATTATGTTTTCAATTAATCAATAATTAATAATATTTGTGTTTTTATCTTATAATTTTAATTAAAAATTTTAATTTACTTTTTTCTGTTTGATTTATTTGAAATGTTTAAAGTGAAAATTTGATTATTGTTTAAAATTCCAATTCAATTCCTTCTGAATTAATAAAACTTGTCGTCGGATTGCACAAAAATGTCTTTGGTCGTCGGTACAGTTTTTGATAATTGTATTTTTATGTTTGAAATTTTATTACATTTATTATATTTTTTCTTCATTTAATTTTTTCCATATCTTTCAATTTTCATTCCTTTGAAAAATTTTCATTTTTAATTTACTTATTGTTAGTAATAATTGATAAGCATTATTGTAACTTTTGAATTTGAAATTTTTATGTACTTATTATAATATTATTATTAATTATTACAATAAATTAAGTTAATATGATTTCCGCTAAAATTATAATGTAATCTTATATAGTAATTAAATATTTTTTTAAAACTACTGATGGATTAGGAGTTTCTTCATCACATAATGTTTCAGCCGTATACTTTATTTATTTTGCTAAACACCTAAATTGAAAATTTCAATGGAATCATTTATAAAAAAAATCGGAACTCTCTGCTTAGTCTAATCAATTACAGTTAATGTGTTTATTATTTATTAAAAATATTTTAATTTGATTATTAATTCTGTTGTGCTTTTTTTCGTTTTGATTCGTTCAAAAATTATTTTAATTTACATTGTAGTAAAAGTGTAAGAACCATTAAAACAAAAACTTAAATGATTGGAAACAAAAGATAAAATAAATTTATAATCATCATTATAGTATTTATTAAATTAAAAATGTGATGGCCTCAGAAAAAGGGCGTTTCGCGACAAGTCCAAAATGGGCCAATGTCGGCATTTTTCCAAATTTTTTTATGAACCAAATGACCCATTTTCCCTTAGAATTTTTCTGAAATAACAAATCAGAAAAAATTCTTCAAAATAAATGTGGCGAAAAATGCCAAACCCCCCCCCAAAAAAAATTGAGTATTAACGCTATAATAAAATTTGGCAAATCCCATAATGGTTAAATGGAAACCATTAGTTTCTCAAAATGTCCTTTCATCGAAAATTCAATAGAATTTATTTATAATTTAAAAAAGAATTTGTTATTTATGATTATTTTGGTCTTTGTTTCAATTGAAAATATTTATTACTATTACTAATTATTAGAGTCGAAAAATTTAGTGATGAAAAATCCCAAAATAATTAACTAAAATAATGAGTAAAAATGCCAAAATAGTGATAATGCTCCTTTCTATTAATTATATTTTTGTATTTTGGATATTTTTTTCATTAAAAGGAAATATATTCTTTAAGTTATAAATAATTGTTAAATTAATTTTTTTCGTTGTTTTACAAATTAATTTATCTTTTATCAGTAGTTAAAGACCGGTCGATGTCCGGTGTTTGTCCGGCGTGAAAACACATGTTTTCACACCTTGCCGGTGTTTGTCCGGTGTGAAAACATGTGTCATTACCGGTGTTTGTCCGGGGCGTGAAAACACATGTTTTCGCGCATTGCCGGTTTTGTCCGGGGTTTGGGCGGTAAAAAAAATTTTTTTTTGGAAAAAGAGGAGGGAGGGTGGGGGGATCGATTGAATAAAGAATAGGGGAATTTTCTCTCCTCTTCCAGCGCGTTGGTCAGTGGTCAGTCAGGTAAACATTTTCTCTGACTCTTTCCCCTCCACTCTCTATCCCACCCACGCCGCGTCCTTTCTCAACAATTTAAAATTGTGCCCCCATCCCCCGCCTGTGAACGATACATAATTTGTGTTTGGCATTTTTTTTGTGACCTCATTTTTTTGCAAATGTACTATTTTTCATTTTTTATTTTTGTACTATAATATTAAATGTATTTT
>SIJG01000256.1:27050-63360 GCA_023374025.1 Heterodera schachtii
CTTTCCCAAGGGCTAACGGGAGATTAATATGATTGTTTGTTTATTCAATCCAATTATCAATTCCTTTCGTTGTCAGACGAAATGAAGTTGCGTGGAATGGTGGAGCGGCTCGTGGAGTGCGAGAATTGATATGGACATCGATTGTGACCCCCAGCAAACCTCCCCCACTTCGGCCCCCACCCCCACTAACGGCAATTTTCAATGGGGTCAACCGCCGCCTTTTGCTGGCACCTGCGCCGTGTCGCGGATGATAACCGACGCCATTATCAACTCAGAGCGGCTGATGGAGGGGTAAAAAGGGACAGAATTTAAAAGTGCCATTTGCGGATAAATTTTCACGTGACAAATTCATTTATAATTTCCGTAATGCTGTGAAAAAATTGTCCAATGTCCCCCAACATATCAAAGTTCGCAGGGACATGACCCAAAACGAACTCAAAATTTTATATTCCTTTCGGCAACAAGCCTATCAGAACTAAAAAATAAAATGTCTTTTTGGTAATTTTTGCTTCATTAATTTTTTTAAACTATTTTTATGCGAATAAAAAATTTTTGAAAAAAGTCTCGGGATTTTTTGGTCTCGGTCTCGGGGTTGTGGGTCTCGGTCTTGAGTCTCGGGGTCGAGTCTCGGTTCGGGGTCGAGTCTCGGGAAACTTTTGGTCTCGGACAGCACTACCATTTTGATGGTTTTTGAGTAATGACCCGGCACCGTTCTAAAAAATAAATGTTTACTGCCAATTAATAAAAAAGAAAAAATTAACAAATTTCTTAAAAAACTAAAGAAAAATTTTATTGGAAAATAGTAAAATATGGAAATAAAAATAAACAAAACAATAAATAGTAAGTATTAAAATATTAAAAATGTTGAAATATTTTTTAAGAAGTAAAATAATTTCAATAAATTTGCTATTAATAATACAAGATTATAAATAAAAACCATAAAAACTGAATATTAACCAGTAAAAAATACCAAATGAAAAATTCGCATTTAAAAAAAACACCCAATAATTAATTTATATAAAGCGAATAGTAAACATTATAAGACAAACTCATACAAGTAGAATTTAAAAAATTTAACGTGTAAAGATATATAATATTAAGATATAAATTACTAAAATGCGACTTCAAGTGAAAGCTACAAGGGATGTATCACAAGAGAGATTATTTATAAAAGATTTATTTATAAAAAAAAAATTAATTTTGTTTAATAAATTTTATTTTGAAAAGTTTTGATGAGATTAATTAAAATGAAAAATAATTTACAAACAAATTTAACAAAGGAAGAAATCTTAAATAATGAAATCAAAATTTGTAATAAATATCATTAAACGGATCGTCATGCATTATTACGCAGAACTAAAAAATTAACACTTTTTGGCCGGACCAGAAATATCCAAAGAATTTTATATGAATTTTTATTTGTTTTTATTTTAATAATTTTTTCCACATTTTAGCTTTTTGGAAATTCTTACCAATATTCAAATAAAAATATATAATCAATTTAAAAAATTTCCTAAAATGAACCTTCAAAATTCAAAAAGTTTAATCGCTATTTTAAAAAAGCAAAATTTCGATTTTGAAGGCGCTGTAACTTTTGAAGCGGATCAGAAAATTTAAATTGGCATAACAATTAAAACAAAATAAACAATTAAAATATTTTTTTAGATTTTTGTTATTTACATTTTTTTATCAATGAAATTATAATAAAATAAAATTATTTTATTTAATTAAACTATACATAATTAAGTAATGGGGAAATTTAAAATAAATTTTCGTCAAAATTCTAAAAATGCTGGAATACAGTTGCAGAAAAGAGCTGTTCCATACCAAGGTAATCATGAAAAAATAAAACTAATCATTCGTAAATTAACTTATAATTTACTGATTTTAATAAAAAAAATGTAATTAACTAAAATATTAATTATAAAATTCTTAAAAAAATAAAAAGGAATAAATAAATTTTACTTTTATAATAAAAATAGTATGAACTATAAGAATTTTCCTATATGCAAATAAATAATATATAATCAAATAGAAATAAAAACTTATTTGTATTCCGTTATTATTAAAATATAGTTATTTTTTAAATTTAATAAAGTTAGTAAAGATAATTGTTGAACAAAAATTTTTTTATTGTGTATCAATTTTTGAATTTTCAGTTTTATGGGTGTTTTTTGTGTTTTTTTTTGCATTTTAAAAGATTTTTCTGAAAATTCAGAAATATATAAGCCTCAAACCAAGCTAAAAATTCATTTTTTGTGCTTATCTCAAAGTTAGATGGCACGCAAAAATTTTTGGATTTGCATAATCGCATCACTAATAATAAATGATGAAAAAAAAATTTAAAATTTAATAAACTTTATTTTAAAAAACAAAACCACAATAAGAATTTAGTTTTGAATTCTACTAAATTTTAATTGTTTCTGAAAAATACCAAGTTATTTGTTAAACTTTTATAAAATTTTGTTATTTTATATTTTTAGATTAAAAATAGGAAAAATGGCTAAATGCATAAAAAAAATGAAACCCAAAAATTTCTGTTTCATTTTAACCGACCAAAAATTATTTAAATAGTTGGATAATTAAAAATCATACCAAAATTATTAAACAGTTAAACGAATCAAAATTAATTACTCCAACTAATTTACTGTATAAAAAAATCCATAAAATAAAACCAAAATACAAAAATTTATGCATTCAAATATATAATTAAGCTCGAGACTTTTGAAACGTTGAGCAAATTTGAAATTCCATTTAAAAATTTAAAAAAAAACAAATATTTTAAAGAAAAAATAATTAAATAATGTGAGTTATATTACATTCAATAAATTAATAGTCTCTTAAAATGAATTTTTTAGACATTTATTAATAATAAAACATTCGAAAAATAAAATGATAAATTTGAACTAAAATAAATGATAATATACTAAATTAATTATATTATATTTTTATAATGAGCCGTTATTCACAATATTAGATTTCTCAGTATAAGTGTTTAGCAATTTTGATGACAAAATAAAATAAAACTTAAATATAAATAATAAAAGTGCATCCGCAAGAAATGATTCATGCTGTCAAAAGGGAAACATTGACCATGATTTTAAAACCTAAAAAATATTTAAAAAAACAAATTGATTCAGTGAACATATTAAAAGAGTTGAAATTTATTGGCTTTTAGGAGATTTATGCCATGAGTTTAAACGTGAAAATATTTTAAAACAAAACTAATTGAAACAATAAAAAACAGCTAATTAATTATTGGTTCCAATTAAAACAAAAGAAATATTACAAATAAAAAAATCAAAGAATAAATCAGGGCATTTAAATACAACAAATTGTTAAAAGTTTATTTAAGAAATTTTTTATTAGTCGAGTTATTATTTTTATTTATTCTTGGTTGCTGTATTTTTTGACAAAAAACGCCTTTGATAGCCTCAATAAAAATTTCAGAAAATGACATTGATTTGAATAATTTGGTAGTTAAAATATTAATGTAACAATAAATAAAAATCTATCAAATTTAATAATAACGGTTAAATTAATGATGTAATTTACAACAACAAAATAAAGAACATTAAACAATAATTGTATAAATGAACGAAGCAAAAATAAATCAAATTAAAAATAACATGAGTTTATCAAAATATGACCATAGTTTTAGGGCATTTTTTGCTCAAAAAATAATATTCGATAAATTAAGAAATAAATCTTAAATACTTAAAATTAAATTAAATTTTTTTTTAAATAGTAAACCAATTTTAAAAGACCAAATTCTAAGTAAACTACACATATTAATAAAAAAAAATCGAACATAATTACACTTTTAATTTTATTAATCTAATGAACATTTTTATTTTGTTAAATACTTTAAAAATGCTATAGAAAAAGAAATTTAATAACATATTCCAATATAGCACCATAATCTTAAAGAAATACATAATGATACACTTCAACTAGTCATAAAAAACTTTTGAATTATTATATATTTTTTAAATTGAATAATTAGATCGAATTGAGAGTCCTAATTTGGTCTTCCATTGGCACAAGAGTGATTTGATTAAATAAAAAATAATTTTATTCAAAAACATTTATTGTTACTTAAGTAGTGCAATAATCAAATTTAAAACTGAATAAGCATTTTTATTAATGCCAACAAAATTAAAATTAATAAAACATAATCTTAACTTAATATCTATTTACAAAATGATAAATATGAAATATGTAGAAAAAATTAGGCATTCAAAGTTATTTTGAATATTATTGAAAGAATATATAAATATATCTGTTGTTTAGAAAATTATTAAAAATTTAACTTATTATTCATTATATTAAAAAATAATGAAATAAAAATTTTATGCAATCCAATGGGCTTGGTTCTTCGGGGTCAAAAATTGTTTTCATCCCTAATCAGGCTTCGTATGAAGAAAAAATTTCGAGAGGGCACTCGAAACAGCTTTTTATACTCTTCGAACCGAAATTTTTCTCGGTGTTATTTTTCAAAATTTTCAGTGCGGGGCGAAAAAGGAGGAAATTCGAATATTAAAATTAAATTTAAAAATAAAAATAAAATAAATTAAACTTAATACAGAATATAATTTTAAAAGAGGCTCAATAAAAAATTAATGAAAAATAAAATTTGTTTGATTTATTAATATTAAAAATTCATTATTAATTTATAAACATATTATCTTTATCTTCTAAATGGCTAACAATAAAATAAAATGTTACATCGAAAATAAAATAAAAAAATATATATTTTACGTTATATGTTGCGCTAATTAAATCAAATTTTTAAAATATATTTGTTGTCGTTGTCCTCTCAAAGGACAAAGGCTTGGCTTTATATATTATTTGAATCAACTTTTACCCTTAATCTTCTAATAATAAATCTTTTTTATTTATAATTTTAATTAAATTATATATAAACATTAAAAATACTATTGAAGACTCGGGACTCGAATTTATGAAAACCCATTCCGATCCAAAAACCCGCATTATTCTATTTTATTTTATATGGACTCGAATTGGACTCGGATTATCAAGATATTTAAGTTGATAAATATGAATTCAGATGTTTTTACCTTTTCATCTCAAAATGGCAATATTTATCCATAAACTTAAAATACAACACATTAATCAATTCACAAAAAAAGGAAAAGAAAATTTATAATGGGAAAAACGATTTATTCAATAAATTAATTTTATTCTTTCATGCTATTACGTTTATATTATTCCAATTAAATAATAATTTGCCATGGGTTTTTAATTTTATCATTACAGATTCAAATTTTCTTTATTTTTAATATGTCAATTAAAATTTTATTATTATTTAAAATATCTATTTGAATTTAATTTATTTTGTCGAATGGGTAAAATTGTTTTTTATTAGGAAATATTTAAATAAAAAATTTGGTGAATTATTGGCCAATTCATAAAAACAATTTTTAAAAAGAATGATTTTTATATTCTATAAAAAAATTTTTATTTATTGTTTACACTAAACCTCATAAACATATAACCAGGGTAGCCAGATTAAAATTTTCAAAAGCCTCATTTGGCAAGCAAAAAAGCATCATTTTGTGTCAAAAAGCCTCATTTTTATAAAGTTTATTCAAAACACGCTTAAAATTTTCAAATGTTATATTTTTGATTGTCCATGATCAATTTGAGCAATTTTTTGTTTGAAATAAGCATTTTGTGAAATTCTGATGCGCGTGAAAAATCGTTGATTTTTTGAGGCGCTTTTACTAAAAAACTTTTGGGCAACAAGGGGCTGCGGGGGGGGGGGGGGGGGGGGTCCGGCGGTGCCGATAGGCGCCGCCGGGAAAATTTTTGCAATTATTAATGCAATTTATTAACAGATTTGTCCACAAAAATAGGCCAAAAACATAATGCCAACTTATCAAAATTAATCAAAATTTAAAAAATCTGACGAATTTTCCCCAAAAAGCTAAAAATCTTCAAAATTCTCAAAAAACCACAAAAAGCCTCAAAGCCTCATTTTAAAAATTTAGCCTCATTGACCTATCAAAAAACCACAAAATGAGGCTAAAGCCTCAGATCTGGGAACCCTGCATATAACCTAAATAACATAAGAAATAAAATTAAATGTTTAAAATTATAGCGAAAGTAAATTAAAATAAAAAAGACTTAAAAGATCAAAATAAATTATATTATTAAAAAATTTGATAAATGAAAAAGAAAAAAGACTTTAATTAAATTATATGAAAAAACTTAATAAAATAAAAATATTATTAACTAACATCTCAATTAGAGCTGAGCGGGACCGGGACCGGGGCGGGAAATCCCGGTTTTTTCAGGTCCCGGTCCCGGTCCCGATCCCGGTTTTTGGAAAAACAGAAATCCCGGTCCCGGTTTTGTTAGTCCCGGTCCCGGCGGGACTAAATTAAGCACTGCTGGTAAGAATGGGGGTCTGGTGAGAACAGAGAGGGAATTGGTGAGGAATGAGAAATTTTAGAAAAAATAAATAAATTCTTTATTTCTTTTACAGCATTTGTTCATATGCATAAGTGGTTAAGTGGCTAAACCTTTTGACTGTCATAATTTGTTTCTTGGGTTCAATCCCACGATTGAAAAGAAACTTTTTTTGTAATTTCATTTCTTTACCATTATTTTAATTGAATTTAATTAATAAAATTATTTCAACTTAAAAATTTATTTTTTTCATTTTTAATGAGCCTAAAACACACAAATTAACCAAATATTTGGTTTTTTTTTTTGACAAATTCTGTTAACAAATCTCACTCAAAATTTCAAAATTTTTCGGCGGCGCCTATCGGCACCGCCGGACCCCGCCCCGACCCCAATTTTCCAAAAAAGTTTTTTCGAAAAACAGCGCCACAAAAACAGCGATTTAAGAAATTGTTAATTTATTTAAAAAATCCAGAATTTTGGGACCCAGAAAATTCCAAGATCACCCCCTGAAATGAAAATTTTAAAAAATTTTACTCGAATTCGTCCCCCAAAACAAAAATACAAAATTTTATGTGTACATTTTTGAATATTGGCAATTTTCGTAACAAAGTGCACTCAAATTTTCAAATTTTTTTCAAAAAATTTTTTTCTTGGGAAAATTCCCGGTTGGTCCCGGTCCCGGCTTTTCTCGTGGTCCCGATCCCGGTCCCGGACGAAAATCGAGGTCCCGGTCCCGACTTTTCTGGTCCCGGCAAGTCCCGGTCCCGGTTTTTGTCAAAAATCCCGGTCCCGCTCAGCTCTATTTTAAAGTAAGGAAAAAATTAATTAATTCAGTAGAAAAAAGTAGATTTATGTTGGGTCCTCAGTTTAATTCCCAATTTAGACCAACAAAATAAATAATTTTATTATGCAGAAATGGTCGGAGGAAAAGGGAAAATATTGATTGGTAATTAACCAATACAAAAACAATGGAAAAGGAAGAATGATTTGAGGGAAATGATGGGGAACACAATATGACTGGGGAATGAGAGTCTAACATTAATAGAGAGGACAGACACAATAAATTAAGAGAAATAATAAACAAAAGAAATAAACAAAACAATTATTTGTCATTGTGTCTCCTTCGGGCTTATCACCCGAACACCTCCCCTTTTTATTTACTCATCCGGGAGTAAAGCGTTCAGGCATCCGGCGCCGACGTTCAGGGTACCGTCGAGGCTGTAGTTCAGGTGCCGGTGGGCTACGACGAAGCTGTTCATCTTCTTCCTGGTTCTCCTCATTCGGCTCTCCTCTAATTTCGTTGTTTCCATCAGGGTCAGGTCCATTCTCTGGATTCTGCCCTTCATTCCCATTATTTCCGTCCCTAATTTGTAATGACAAGTCAAATGTCTCGTTTAAAATTTCTAACGGATTTGGACCGTCTGAAGAATGCCGATGCCGTAATTGATTGGCATGGTAACGATTTGTTGATCCATTGGGAAATTTTACAGTGAAAATTACCCCAGAACATCCACAAATGATTCCAGGATGCCAAATTTGGGTGGGACGGTGCCTTGCAAAGACTTTATTGTTTAATGCAAAATTTGGTGACGTGTCCCGTAACGGCGGTTGAATTGGCTCTCCATTCGCTCATCTCGTTCGACCGGTTGAGGTGGCGGCGGTTTTAGAAGATCCAATGTCGTGCGGGGCCTTCTTCCGAGAAGCATTTCGGCGGGTGTTTTCGAATCCGGCAAAGAATCATTTGGTGTTGTACGGTACGTGATCAGAAATGTATCGATCACTTCCTTATTGGGTACTCCCTCCCCTTTCAATTTTCGAAAAGCCCTCTTAAAAGTGTCAACAAAACGTTCAACTTGACCATTCGACATGGGGTTGTATGGAGCCGAAAACAAATGCTGAATGGCATTATTTGTCGTGAATTTGGTGAATTCATTGCTTGTGAATTGCGTTCCATTGTCTGAGACCAAAATTTCTGGCAATCCATGTCGTGTGAACAAATATCTAAGTCGTTCGATTGTTGCTACTGCCGATTTTGATGGCATTTCGAATACCTCCTGATATTTTGAAAATGCATCGACAACAATTAGAAACTCTTTTCCGAAAAATGGGCCAGCATAGTCGACGTGAACTCGTTGCCATGGGCGCGTCGACTTTGGCCACGAATGCAAATTCGTTTTCACTGGAGCCTTCGCTGCCATTTGGCAGGGCTCACAATTGCTCACAAAAGCTTCAATTTGCTGATCCAATTTTGGCCAAAATACATGCTGTCGGGCTAACTGTTTCATCCTCTTCATTCCAGGATGGCCCTTATGAAGCAATACCAAGATTTTGCAGTGAAAATTTTCAGGAACGACGATTCTGTCTCTGTACATGAGACATCCTTTCAAAATCGATAACTCATCTTTTCGTCGACTGAAAAGTTGAATTTGCTCATTTTCTTTGACAATTTGTTGTTTGTCCGGCCACCATGTCCTGACAAATTTCATGACTTTTTGAATTGTCTCGTCTTTTTCCGATTTTTCGACAAGATCTTTGAATTTTATTGGCAAATTTCCGATAGTTTGATCGAAAGACTTTTCGATGTCCTTGTCAATGCTGAGCGAGGCAATGACTCGATCATTTTCATGTTCCGGTCCTTTTGCAATGAGGCGAGAAAGAGCATCCGCCTGTCCAAAGTCTTTAGTGTTGACATATTCAATTTCAAAATTATATGCCAAAAGTGTCAATGACCATCGTAAAAGTCTGTTTGCGCTGCACTGTCGAATCCCTTTTTTACTCCCGAATATGCTAAGTAATGGTTTATGGTCAGTTTGAAGGATAAAATGTCTTCCATAGATCATTTTATGGAATTTTTGGACAGCAAAAATGAGTGCCAAACCTTCCTTCTCAATTTGGGAATAGTTTTTCTCAGCCGGGGTCAGAGATTTCGATGCGTGTGCAATGGCCTTGATTTGTCCGTTTGGAAATTTATGTGAGATTACAGCGCCAATTCCATGCTCAGATGCATCAGCTGCCACAATGATCACCATTTTTGGGTCATAATGACAAATAAGCAAATCAGAAACTAAAATTTCTTTCAGTTTTCTGAAAGCCTTTTCGCATTCTTCAGTCCACTTCCATTCGGTTTCCTTTTTAAGCATGTCATCAAGCGGTTTGCGAATAAATCGCATGTTTTTGACATATTGCTGGTAATGGTTGACCATGCCAAGGAATGATCTAAGTGCTGACAAATCTTTTGGCGCTGGCATCTGTTCAATTGCGTGAATTTTGTCGGAGTCCGGTCGTCGTCCGTTCCGATCAATGATTTGACCCAAATATTTAATTTGGTCCCGAAAAAATGATGATTTTTCCAATTTCACGCGAAAACCGTATGATTGAATTCGGCCGAACACTTCCTCCAAATGTTGGGTGTGGACTGGAAAATAGCTGGTGCCGTTTTTACTCCGAATGGCAACCGTTCCATTCGGTAATTTCCTTTGTGGGTAGCCAATCCGCACAATGCCTTTGACTGTTCATCCAATTCAATTTGGAGATATGCATCACGGAGGTCAATTTGTGAGAAAATCTTTCCTCCATTTAATGTGGCAAAAATGTCCTCCGGAATGGGCAATGGATGCTGTGCATCAAGAAGTGCCTCATTTAATCCGGTCGAATAATCGATACACAGTCGGGCTGATCCGTCCGCTTTTTTAACGATCAAAATCGGGGCCGCCCATTCAGTGTAATCGACTTTTTTAATGACGCCTAACTTTTCCATTCTGTCCAATTCTCGCTCTACAATTTCCATTGAATTGTATGGCACTGGTCGTGCCTTGCGGTATATCGGCTGCGCGTCATTTTTCAGAACCAGATGAGCCTTCTCTTTTGTGCAATGCCCTAATTCTTCTTTTATCACATCGGGAAATGAAGCCTTTAAAATTTCAATTTTGAATTTGTCCCATCAATTTGGACTGCACTTGACGGAATGACTTTGGTGTTGTTGGACTTGCAAACATTGACTGATTTACCGCTGATCTTTCGCTTTAATTCATCCAAAAGTCCAAATTTTTCCATCGTGAAACGACCCAATAGATTTAGTGAACCATTTTTGGCAACATAAAATTCTTCTTGGATCTTTATCCCGTTGAACTCGAATTCACAAATGCCTTTTCCGATGAAAGTTACTTCCTTTCCGTCAAAAGTCTTTCCGACTTCAAAACACTTTTCGATGTGTGGTCGGCCAACTTTGTTATGAGTAATTTCATCGATGATTGTAATGTCTGAACCAGTATCGGGAAACATAGGCGCAGGCTTTTGGTTAATTCGCATTTTCATTTCAAGCGATAATCCATTATCTGACGATGTTTTTGCCATTCCAATGCGAATATGTCCGACGTTTTTCCTCTCCGTCTTTTTAGACTTATTCTTTCTTTTCCACTCTTGAACGGCTTCACATTGCTTCGGAAGGTGACCGACAAATCCACATTTCTGGCACTTGGCCATATTGTGCCAACAATTGTTGGGCCAGTGTCCTGCACCTCCACATCGCCAGCATTTAGCAATTGGTGCGCTGGTCTTTGGCATTCTTTGTTCCTGTTTTTGTGGTGCTTTTCCTTTTTCATTTTTGCGAATTGCGTTGACTGAGCGCGATGATGATGACGTTTCAATAATTTTGGCTTCTGCAATTGTTGATTGATAATTGATCAGATCCTCCACAACTGCATCATAAGTAATATTGTCGCCATCAGTCGAAAGTTTGGCCAGAATTCTCTGTCTTAATGATGTGTCACTATGCGATTTTAGCGATGTTAACAACATCAGACAATAGAATTGGTCTTTTGTTAAATCCTCGAATTTGAAATTGTTCAACAATTTTCTGTGGCGATTAATGTAGAGCCGAAAATCTTCACCCTCCTGCCTCACCGCTTTTAGGCATTCATACCTATCAATGAACACGGATTGGGGCTTGGCGAATAACTTTTCGAGTTTCTGTGTTGTTGTGGCAAAATCAAAATCCCTCACTTCTGCCGGGAGAATTGAGCGGGCATACTCACTAAATGCCGCCTCGCTCAATTTGTTCATCAGGCATTTCACCTTTATGCCGTCACTCGCTGCTGGTGCCGCACAATCGAGAGCAAACTTGAATCGGTTGATCCATTCTGTGACTCGGCTCTTATCTTCACAAGCCTCGAATGGCGTTATGTCGGTTAGCACCGGAATTGCTGATCCTTGGTTGATCTGAACGGCGGCAGCAGGTGCCTGTTGATTGGCCAATATTTGAGAAATTTGCAGAAGAATATTTTCCAATGTAAGTGGATTTGGTTGATTTGCTGCCATTTTTATGTCGTTCACCACACTTTTGACAACAGCGCCAAGTTATTGTCAGTGTGGGTGCGCGTGGATGAGCTAATTAGACGTCGCCTAGACTCTAAATTAGCTGCGCAAAATTTTCTCGCCAACTAAAAGCTATAAGCACTTTAGTGGCGTGTTGCTTCTTCTACCAACAACTCCTAGTTGTTTGGTAGGAATGGCAAAATTTGTTGAAACCAAAATTGATTTGATGCTGTTGTTGTTGACTTTTTGTTAAGTCAACACAAAAGTCCTTTGCTTCTGCTTTCAATATTTAGAAGCTCGGCTTTATTCAGCACGGGCGTCGCCAATTGTTGGGTCCTCAGTTTAATTCCCAATTTAGACCAACAAAATAAATAATTTTATTATGCAGAAATGGTCGGAGGAAAAGGGAAAATATTGATTGGTAATTAACCAATACAAAAACAATGGAAAAGGAAGAATGATTTGAGGGAAATGATGGGGAACACAATATGACTGGGGAATGAGAGTCTAACATTAATAGAGAGGACAGACACAATAAATTAAGAGAAATAATAAACAAAAGAAATAAACAAAACAATTATTTGTCATTGTGTCTCCTTCGGGCTTATCACCCGAACAATTTAAATATTTACATATGTATTAACATAATTTGTGATACCCAATTTTTCCAATGTTTAAAAATTTATAATAAATTTGTTTTTTGAATTTTGATGTTTTTTTTATTTGTACGGACATTCGCGCATTATATTTTACGAATTTTTTTGGTTGAAAAAACGCTTTTTTAGAAATAAATTAGGGCAGTAGAAAAATTTGGCTGCCTTAATCTGTTCCATCTTTTCAACCAGAACTTGTACTTTTTCAACTTCGTGCATGAAGTTAGAGCTGTACAGGCTCATTGAGAATCCATAACTCAAATCGAAGACCACATTCAGATTCAGTGAAGCTGACTCACCCTGAATTATGTTAATATATGATTTCAAGATCGCATTACAAAAATTGTTGAAATGTTATGAAAAATGCCTTTTTAGAGACAACTTTCAATCTTGGGACGCCCCAATAATTATTAAATAGGAAAAAATTTTACTTAATATATTTTATAGGCATAATTTTGCTCTTTTTTTCTCACGTCATGACTATTTTTTGCGCGCAAAACTATAGCAATTGTCTTAAGTGATCAATTTTGAATGCGTCTGTTTAATTTTTTTCTTATTTATGCTGCTAACAGTTTTATTTTTGCAAATTAATTTGTTAATTATTATATTTGTGAATTTATTTCCATAACTAAAAAACATTAAGTTTATTTTTTAAATTAAATTAAATTGAAATTGTATTTTTCTTTAAAAATGCTTTCCCTTAATTGTACACTAGGTTGATCATTGAAGCTAAACATTTTTAATTGCATTGAGCCACAATTATTGTTAATATCTTTCTTTACTTTTGTAATAATTCTTTTAATTTTTTATTGCTAATCATTTTCTTTTACTTTTATATATTATACGAATAAAATATTTGTCAATTTTATTAAAGTTTTATTTATTAATTAACTTGCTTAGGCTGTGCTAATAGTTAGTTCCTGTGTGCTGGTGTTAATTTTTTGTTTTGTTATGTTTAAAGTGCCCAAAAAAAATATTAAGTTTAATTTAAAATATTTTATAACATTAATTTTTTCAAACATACATTTTTTTTAAACAATAGTTATTTAAATTATATTTTTATTTAAAAAAAATTTTTATTAAAAATTATTATTTTTTAAAATATATTTAATTCAATATTTTTATTATTATTTAAACAAAAACATTTTAAAATGAATTACATATATTAACGTAAAAAATATAATTGAAAATAATAAATATTGAATTTAAATAAAATATAAATAATCATAAAAAACAATAAAGTTAATTAAAAACTGAATAATTTAATTTATAGTTGCAAAATAAATGTATTACACAAATCAACTTTAAGTTTTTTTAAATATGTTATTAATTTAATAATTTTTATTTCATTAACTACAATTAAATATTAAAAAAAGAAAATAATGATAATACATATTTTTTGAAAGTAGCATGATTCAAAATTCTATTTTGAAAGCTCGAGAAGAAAATTTTAAAAACTTAAAATTATTTATTAATTTATTAATATAATATTTATATTAATTATTTTGTACTTTTTTGTCCATTGCCCAATTTGAACTTTTGTTAGAAAATAAATAATTTTCTGGGCATTATTATATAAGTTTGCCTACTTAAATACCAGCTTATTATTGAAAATTAAATTTTCTTTAAAAGATATTTTTTTAAATACAAAGTAAAAAAATTATGTTAATTAAAAAATTAAATTTTTGGGGAAATTAAATTGAACACAATATAAAAAAGTGAATATTTTTGATTTATTAAAATAAATTAATACAATGTAAAATGAAGCTATTTCATAAAAATTATTATTATTATAAAACTGTTTTTAAATAAATAAAATTTATATAAGATTTGTCTACGAAATGCAATTAAATTAAATATAAAAATATTAAAACATATTTTTAAGCTTAAACGATGCTACATTAATAAAGCATTAAAATATAAAAGTTGAAAAATTGTAATATACAACAAATAAAACACATTTATTAATAAGAAAAAGCGTCACTATCCCGCAGACTGACACAGAAAACAGGACATGAAATTAAAATTAAATAAAAATTTAAATAAATTATAATATTTCATATTGATAAAATAATATTAACGAATGAATTTTCTTTTATTTATAAACAAATTATCAAAATTTATAAAAACAAATGTATTTTTTTAAAACAAAAATAAAATAAAATTAATATAAAAATGCGTTAAAAAGCTTAGTGTATTTAATCATAATGCTTTTAATGAAAATAAAAATTAAATGTATGTTAATATTTCAATTTAACAATTAATAATAATTTATACGATTAAAAAAGAAAAGGAAATTTAAAACAAAAAATATCAATAATTTTTGTTTTTAAATATGATAAATAAAAATTATTGAATTAAACAGATAAATGTTTTCGAAAAAAATGCAAAATGTTTTCTGAATATATTTACAATAAATTCAACATCCATTCTTCACTTAAACGATATTTGGTCATTTTTAACCAAAATTTTTAAGATGACCAAACATTTTCATAAAATTCATTTATTTCAATCAGATTTTTAGCCATTATACATATAAAGATAAAGTAAATAAATGGATTAGTATTTATTTATTTTATAAATTTTTAAAACATAAAACTCAAATATGAAAAATTGCAAAATGTTTGATTGATAATTGATTTTTTATATTAAAATTCTGTATTAAAATAAATGATATTAAAAAAATTTCTTAAATTTTTATTAAAATATAACATTTTTATGGAAAGAAATAAATATATTAATGGTTTAAGTTTATTAATGCGCTTTTTGATTATTTAATACAAAGTAGCTGAACAAATTTAAAAACAAACTTTAATGAACTTAATAATATTAAAAGTTTTAAGAAATTATATATATTAAAATATTTAAGAAAAAAACAAGTTTTAATAAAAGAAAATTATTTGACTACATATTTGTTAATGAAAAATGCACTTCAACTCAATTATATAAAATAATTAAAATATAATTCAAAAAACTAATAATTATCTGAAGAAAAATTATTATTAAATTAAACAAAAAGAATCATAAATGTTGGTTAGACAAGATGATTAAAAACCAAAAACAAAAAAATTAAATACGGGAGCAATGAATCCCGACAAATTGTAAAAAATTCATAAATGAAAGCTTATAAAAAATAAAACGTATCAATAATATTTTCTTGAACAATAACATATTTATATATACAATAATTCATTTATAATTAATTAACTTATAAAAATTGGACGAAGAATAAAAAAATGACGTTAACTTGGTAAAAAAATAAATAAATTAACAAAATGAAATAACAAAATTTAAAAATACTAATATTTAATACAAATGAAAAATACATAATAAATGTTAGTTTAAAAAATAATATTGATAAATAAAAGTTTTCAAACTCAATTTAGCGTAATGGAAAAGACAGAAATAAATATTTATAATTAATTTTAAAAAAATAAAAAATAAAGAAATATTGGAAAAGGATGAAATTTGTAAACTTATAATTGTTAATTTGTAGAAAAATATTATTAAACGAATTAAAGAAGACGATAATGTGAAAAATTATGTGGTCAAAGATTTTTATTCATTTATTCACATTTTGTATAAATAAGGCTTTGTTGTTTTATTTATATAGGATTTATTCTTTATTTTTAAATTATTTTGAAATTTTTGCTGTGTGAATTTTAAAAAGCTTTTGTTTTTTTTATACTAATTTACATAGAATAGTTGACAACTTTATTAAAAAATATAATATTTATATTTTAATTAACTTGCCCGAATGTCATGTAAAGAGAGAGATACCAAATTAAGTGCTGTATTTTTTTTTGTTTGATTTGCTTTAGGCCAAACAAATAATTATATTTTTGTTTCTATCTTACTATATATGTTATATTGACTAGGGGTTTCGTTGCCAAAAACAAAATCTCCCGGCCGAAGGCCGGGAGCGCCCTGAAAGTAGTGGAAGGGTCTTACAACTTTTTGAGGCGCATCTGGGAAAACTATAGGTTTTTCGCTCAGGTGGCCAACTGAGTCCCAGCGGCTGATTTGTCACTTATGCTCGCAGTGCAAGGCCCATAACTTTTTTTCAAAAACTCGAATCAAAAAATGTCCGCTGCGAGGGCACCCCCCCAAAGGGTCCTCTACATGCTGGTATTTTTTATTTTTTTAATAGAGCCACCCCCTGGCCTGTAGAAAATGGCAACTGAAGCGTGCTCAAAATGTACACTTCAGTACCAGGCGAATACCGCGTCGGGGTTTTATCTGAGGGAATTGTGTCCAGCGGACTTATTGTAGAGCTCGCTGAGCTCGATTTTTTGAAATTTTAAAATTTCGAAAATTTTCAAAATTTTTCGACCTAGGCCTAAAAATAGGTTTTGGGGTTTTTGAATTTTAGGATTTTTTAACGAATTTTCCGGGAGAAACGGAGACCACTTCCAAAACATAGTTTTTCGAGCTCTATCGAATGGTATTTTTTTCGAAAAATTTTCGATTTTTTCCCGGAAATAGAAAAAATTTTTGGCCTAAGCGGGACATTTGAGTCCCGGGCCCATAACTCGTCAGGGGTCGGTTTTAGCGAAAAATTGTTTAAGAGCAAAATTGTAGAGCTTTTTAAGCTCTATCGAACGGTGTGCTATATGCGCGGAAATTTTCAAAAAATTTCGAGCTAGGCCCCCTAGAAATTTTCGGAAATTTTTTTTCGGTTGAAAATGGGGGTCAAAAATATTTTTCTGGGGTATTTTGAGGTGCTGAGCACGAATATGAGCTTTGTGTTTTGTTTCGAAAATTTTAGAATTTTTTAAAAATTTTTGAAAATACGTCAATTTTTTGGGCCTTGGAAATTTGGGTTAATTTTTGAAAATTCGTAGCTCATTTTCTTGTGGGACTATTTTCATGCAATAAAGCTTTAAAAATAGAGAAAAATAAGGAGAATTTTATGGGATTTATTTGGTATTTCTATCTTCAGACGAAAAAAAGTTATTCCAGAATTTCTGGAAAATTTATATTTTTCAGAAAAAATTTTATAACTCAGTTCTGAAAAGTTCATTCTATAAAATTCAAATACTACAAAAATCCGCAATTTTTTTCTCTATAAGATAAATTTTATTTTACATTTTTATCACTTTTTTGAAAATGTTATAAAAATAAAAGTGATTTTGGGATTCGGGACCAAAGGGGGGTGCACAGGATTTTTGAGTGGAAAAATTTTTTCACCAAAAATCTTCCAAAAACATGTCCTTAGGGGTATTTTAGGACGCTGATCACAAATCTGTAATCAGATTTCAGTTTAGACTTCGTTAAGACCTCAGAATCCCCGTGTGATTGGGGATTCTGAGGCATCATTTTTTGGGGGAAGGGGCAAAGTTCGAATCCGGGCGGTGTAAATTATTTTTCATGCATTTTTTCGTTATTTTTCAATGCTTTAATTGATTTTAAATACTTTTTACTTTATTAATAATAATAAAAAATTTAATTTAAAATAAATTATTTTTTGGTGGATGTTTTTATTTAAAATAATTAATTTTTTTATTTAATTAATTAAGGTTTTATTTTAATTTGAATTTGTCAAATAATTAGTTCATTTCGGTTTCAATTAAATAAAATAATTATTTGCTGTAAATTATTTTCAATAAATAAAAGGTTTTATTATTTTAAAATTTTTTAAAAATATTAATAATCTAATTTCTAATTATTTAAATCAGTCATTCCATTATTTATTTCATTTTATTGTTGTACCTCTTTTGATCACTATTGTACCTCTTCTAATCACTATTGTACCTCTTCTCATCACTGTTGTACCTCTTCTGATCACTGTTGTACCTCTTCTGATCACTGTTGTACCTCTTCTAATCACTTTCTGAGGCATCATTTTGAGGGGGGGGGGGGGAGTTCGGATCCGGGCGATGTACATTATTTTTCTTTGTTTTTTTTTTGGTTACTTTTCGATATTTTTAATTCATTTAAAAGAGTTTTTATTTGAAAAACGGGAGCGAAGCGCCCGTATGAGGCCGCGAAGCGGACGAAAAGGCCCAACAAAATTTGAAAAACGGGAGCGAAGCGCCCGTATGAGGCCGCAAAGCGGCCGAAAAGGCCCAACAAAATTTAAAAACGGGAGCGAAGCGCCCGTATGAGGCCGCGAAGCGGACGAAAAGGCCCAACAAAATTTGAAAAAACGGGAGCGAAGCGCCCGTATGAGGCCGCAAAGCGGCCGAAAAGGCCCAACAAAATTTAAAAACGGGAGCGAAGCGCCCGTATGAGGCCGCGAAGCGGACGAAAAGGCCCAACAAAATTTGTAAAAACGGGCGCGAAGCGCCCGTATGAGGCCGCGAAGCAGCCGAAAAGGCACAACTAAATTTTAAAAACGGGCGCGAAGCGCCCGTCCGATCACGACAATTTTAAAAAACGGGCGCGAAGCGCCCGTTTGAGGCCGCGAAGCGGCCGAAAAGGCCCAACTAAATTTAAAAACGGTCAAGAAGCGCCCGCTGAGCTCAACAAATTTAAAAACGGGCGCGAAGCGCCCGTCAGATGACAACAAAATTTTAAAAACGGTCAAGAAGCGCCCGAGAGGCCGCGAAGCGGCCTAAAAATCCCTGAAAAAACCGTGGTTGTACTTCGTCTAATCACAGAAATCTCTCACAACCTGATAGCTTATCTAGGTAGCGAAGCTCCCAAAGCGCGAAGCGCTTTTTCCCAAGTCCAGATCCGACGGTTCACGCACCCGCTAGAAACGGGCGCGAAGCGCCCGTCTTAGGCCGGGAAGCGGCCGAAGAGGCCCAACAAAATTTAAAAAACGGGCGCGAAGCGCCCGTCGGAGCTCAACAAAATTTTAAAAACGGGCGCGAAGCGCCCGTTCGAGGCCGCGAAGCGGCCTAAAAATACCAAAATTAGAAACGTGCGCGAAGCGGCTTAAAAATCCCTGAAAAACCGTGGTTGTACCTCTTCTACATTTTAAAAACGGGCGCGAAGCGCCCGTCCGATCTCAACAATTTTAAAAAACGGGCGCGAAGCGCCCGTCTGAGGCCGCGAAGCGGCCGAAAAGGCCCAACTAAATTTAAAAACGGGCGCGAAGCGCCCGTTTGAGGCCGCGAAGCGGCCGAAAAGGCCCAACTAAATTTAAAAACGGGCGCGAAGCGCCCGTCTGAGGCCGCGAAGCGGCCGAAAAGGCTCAACAAAATTTAAAAAAACGGGCGCGAAGCGCCCGTCTTAGGCCGCGAAGCGGCCGAAAAGGCTCAACTAAATTTAAAAACGGTCAAGAAGCGCCCGCTGAGCTCAACAAATTTAAAAACGGGCGAGAAGCGCCCGTTTGAGGGCGCGAAGCGTCCGAAAAGGCCCAACTAAATTTAAAAAACGGGCGCGAAGCGCCCGTTTGAGGCCGCGAAGCGTCCTAAAAATCACAGAAAAAACCGTGGTTGTACTTCGTCTAATCACAGAAATCTCTCACAACCTGATAGCTTATCTAGGTAGCGAAGCTCCCAAAGCGCGAAGCGCTTTAAGCACCCCAGAAACACGTAAGCACACCGCGCTAGTTAATACAATATATCCACATTGTTACTTTTTATAATTTAGAATTTCTATTGGTTTAATTAAGTATTTTTAATAGGTTTTTTTCTGAAACAACATAGACTTTTATGCATCAATTTTCTACTCATTTAAATATTTATTTAACACAATATATGATTTAAAATAACTTTGAGCACCTTAAAAACGTGAATTTTGTCGTCGTGTGCCTTTTTCTTCCTTACTAATCCCACACGTCAAAAAAGAGTCGGCAATCATTTGCTTTGGAAGCGAGTCCCATGCGTTGGCAATCCATTCCAGGTAGACCTCCATCGGCGGAGCCTTCAGATTTCCGTCTGATGTCGTCGCCTTTTCGCCATGGACCATCCAATCGTTGTACATCTTCCGAATCGCTTCTTTGAAGGGTGCGTTCCAACAGACATCTGGCGCCTAAAAATGATCTGGGTCAATAAAAAATATGGAGTTGACCTGAATGTATTTGTTGGTGCCACCCGGAATGACTGCAGAGTGAAGGGCCAAGCGACGAAGCGTTTTCTTTGTGTCCTCGCTGATGTGGCAACGGAAACTGTCCCAAACCAAGAGACGGGCGCCAAAATGGAAATTTTCGAAAATCTTAATTTTAAAAGTTTAATGAAACTTTTTGTCATTCTTCTGTACTTTTTCCAAGTACTCGGTCGTCAAGTCATTGTCCATCCATGTTCTGCCACACCATGACAAAACAAGTGTTTTTTTGAAGCGGTCGATGAAGTTTGGTACGGGTCGCTTTTTCGGGAGCAGCACGAACGGTCGCATCTTCGTTCCATCTGAGCGCGCCGTGAGGAGGACGGTACCCGCGCTTTTTCATGTCCGGTGTTGAGGACAGTGACGGTCTTCAAGCCCTTCTCAGCAACACATGTTGATTGGTTCTGTTGAAACGACGGCACTCGGGCTTTTGTCAACGTCATCGTCGAGCCAGCACACACAGCAGGTGACTTTTATGCCGAATCCCTCTTCGCCGTCATGTGAAAATGAGCATGGCGCAATTGCATGGCAAGGTTTTGTGCACTTCCAGCATTGATGGGCACCAGAACAAGTATTGTTGCAGTATCAGCAAACCTTAAGATAAAAAAAACTTTTTTATTAATATGACTGAAAAATTTCGGTATTTTGGCAAAAAGTTTTACAAAAAAGCGCAACTTTTGTCAGATTTTTGTAAAAAAAGGATTGAACAATAAAAGCCCCCCCCCCTCGAGTAGAAGCCCCCCTCGAATATAAGCCACCTTTGGAGGGGGTTGAACAATAGAAGCCCCGGGGCTTAAAATCGAAAAAATACGGTAACTTCTTTAAAATAAATATTAGCCTTAATTTGTCCTCACCCCTCACTTGTAAGTTTTTTATGTAGACTATTAGGCAATGTAATGAAAGTGTATATTTTTATTTTCATTTGATTTTTATTTGTAATTTACTACCATTTTTATTCATTCATACATCCTTAATTATTTTTTTATAACTGATAAATTTAATTCCGAGTCAGCAGCAATTAAATATTTAATTTCTAATAAAGTAATTATCGATAATAGATAAAATGATATTTATTGTTTTATTTATTTTTAATTCTTTAATTTTTATAATAATTTTAAATAATAATGCGATTTATTATTTTAAAAAATTTAAGGTTATTTCATCAGTTCTATAAATGCTGCTTCTTTAAATTATTTGCCTTTTCTTCTTAGCGATAGATATTTGATGGGCTTAATTTAAAAATGAAGAAAAGACCACTCTCTTCATATTACGATATATTTCTTTAATTTACTTTCGCAATCCGAGATATTTTAATTCGACATTAAAAAAATTTTTTTTTTGATTTAATTATGCACCTAAAATTGTTTGAAATATTATAGTTTTTTCAAAGTTGATTTCTTTTAAATTTTATTTGGAGAGTTTCGAAAATATTTTTTGTTGCAGTTTATTTTTATTTTTTATTTATAAAAATAATATTAGTTAGGTTATTACCTTTATTAGACAAAATTGTTAAAAAAAACATCTTTAATTCATCAAAATGGTTGATATGGATTTTTATTTATGTTCATAAGGTTAAATATTAATTTATGATATAGGCAAGAATTAAAATCATTTTAATATAAAAACACAATAATTATGCTTTCATCATTTAAATAAATCCAATGCATTGGCTTTCTTGATGTTCTTGTTGATGGGCGAGAGTGAATTATATTTGCATTATTACAAATAAGTAACGATTTGTTTAAAGAATGTTAAAATTTATCTAAATTTATTTAGTTTTAGTTATTTTTAATCCTTAAATATTCGTATGTGTATTCAAACAAATACTAGGGATTTTTTGATTTTATATAGATTCTAATGATTAATGATCCAATTCCAGTTTCATTTAGAATTGGCATCTTACTCATTTGATTTTGTTTTAAATTTTTTATTTTCGTTCTGAATATCTTAAAATTTTTAAATATTTTATTTGGTTTCGACTTATAAATTACTTTGTTGTGCTGGTATTTTGTATATCTTTTTAAAATGATAATTTATTTTTTCATTTTAAATCATTATTTTTATTGGTTTTTGAATTTATTTGGTAATATTTCTGTTTATTTTAAATGGATAAACTGTCTTTTTAATTTTGTACAAAATAATTTTAATTTTCTCTCTTATTATTTTTTTTATTTAAATCTCATGTTCCTTTAGCTAGGCTGTTGATACCGTTGGTTGTCGCACATAAATTAAAAAGTTTATGTTTAATTTCTTTGATTTTATTTATATTTATTTTCATTTTATTTTAAACGACTTAACTTCACAATGCTCAATTTAAAATGAAATCCTTTTTATTATTTAATTTGAATATTAAAAATTAGAGGAAACTAAAATTGGTTATATTAAGACATAAATTGATATAGTAAGATAACTTTTTTCTAATTTTTATAATTATGATTTAAAAAATTCATATAAAAAAACGGTTTTCGTGAGGCGTTTGTATTAAATCGGCCAAATTTGGTTTCAATTTCGAATAATAATTATAGTTTACAACACCAATACTCGTCTTTTTCTTTTTATATACTTTATAATTAATTCAATCAAATTTAATCAAAAGAAATGCTTTAAAATTTTTTTTTTAAATTATTTATTTTATTTCATGTCCAATTTCCCATGTGTTTTTCTTTTGGTCTTATTCCGACAATGTTTTCTGTTTTTTATTATTAAAAAAAAACATTTTTAACAGAAAATTTTAAATTATTTAATCTTGTTTTATAATTAACTATTTTGGTTTTGCCTTCTTTTAAATTTATTTTAAATAAATTTATTTTAAAGAATATTAGTATTTTTAATTCTAAAAAATTTGCTATAAATATTCAGTTAAATTTTTAGATTGTTTTATGATAAAAAATTAAAGAATTTATATTTATTATAACATCAAGAAAGGCAATGATTAATTTTATTGAAATTTTGTATTTTTGAAAATAATGGATAATATTTACTCATATTATTAATTCTACACATCATCGCCATAATATTCAATTTTCTAAAATTTAAATTTATAAAAAATTAAAATATATAAAATGCAGAAATATAATTTTATTAAACTAAAAATTTAATCAAATAAGAAAATTATTAGAGGAATAATTGCGATCTAATAACCTTGTAATATATTTTAAGGAAGAAATATTTTCTAAAAGTACTAACAATTAAATTAATAGTATGAATTATAATTTTAACGCATAATTTTGTATTTAGCTTGCCTACTTAAGTATTTTATTGTAAAATTATTAAGAAATTTAATAATATAAAAATAAATTATTGAAATATTAAAAAACGCATTAAATAAAATTAAAAAAATTAAAATAAATAATGCAAAAAAAGAAAATTAGGAAAAAATGAATTCTAAAAAATCACAAAATTTAGACAATTTTTGGGCAAATCCATTAAGAATTGCTTCAAATTTTCAAAAGAATTCCCCGGCGGCGCCTATCGCACCGCCGGCGCTCCCAAAACTTTTTTTTTCTTAAAAATTGGCTAGAAATCGTAAAATTGTTCATTTTTTTGGTGAAAATCTGTTAACAAATAGTGTAATTGCCCAAAATGCCTTAAAAAACGCTTCAAATTTTCAAAAGAATTCCCCGGCGGCGCCTATCGTCACCGCCGGACCCCCCCCCCCCCCCTCTCCAAATTTTTTGGAAAAATGCGACGCAAAAAAGTGCATATGCGGTAAAATGAAAAAAATGGGCAGCGGAAAAAATATTCAATTGTTTCACGCTAATAAGTGTTGTTTTAAGTCGATTTTCATGTATTTTATTGAATTTCCTTTGTGTTACTATTAGTTGTAGAAAAAATCTTTTTTTGGGGTCAAAATCTTAGTTTTAGTCTCTCGTTTGTCTTTATTTAAAAAAAA
This sequence comes from Heterodera schachtii, assembly GCA_023374025.1. Taxonomy (NCBI): domain Eukaryota; kingdom Metazoa; phylum Nematoda; class Chromadorea; order Rhabditida; family Heteroderidae; genus Heterodera; species Heterodera schachtii. The sequence goes on from SIJG01000256.1 coordinate 51,339, forward strand.
ACTTGGGTACTCTGCAATAGAATTTTCCAAAACCTTAGGGATATATTTTTTAAATTTAGGTTGATCCTCTTGGGTGCATTTGAGAAACCAATCAAAAGTTAAAATACAATAATATAAAATCTATGCCCGGTATTTTAAGTGCTAAAAAATGCAACAAAATAGGCACCTAAAATAAGTGTTAAAATTACAACAAAAAACAAAGCAAAATAAGTGCTATTACATAATGACAGATTTTAAAAAACAGACAAAAATTTAGATTTCCTCGAATCTGAAAATAAATTAAAATAAATTAAGAATTTTTCTTTTTCATAAATCACTTCATTTTTTTACGCAATTAATGTACAATAATAACTTAAATAATATAGATAAAAAAGATCCAATAAAACATTTATCAATTTAAAGTTTTTTATTTAAATATATTATTAACATTATTAATATCTAAAAGAATTGAAATGTTAAATAATTAATAATACTTAGCAAAAAAAAAAACCACAATTGGCTTTTTGAGATTTTTTCCAAGATTTGAAAACTAAAAATATAAATTCTATCCTAAGAATAAAATAAAACACTAATTTTCACTGAAACAAAAGAATTAATTGTTTTATTTATATCAAAATAAAATTAGATATATTTATTTATTATATTAAATAAGCATATGGCATTTTTAAATATCAAACATATTACGAAAATAGTAATATAATTAAAAAAGTTATATCACATTTCTAAAAAATAAATAAATTACATTTATATTAAAAACAAATTAATAAAAAATTTCAAATTTCAAATTTGCTATAAAGTTAAAACTTTTACGTCACTCATCATGTTTTTTATATTGACATTCATATTCTTTAGAATATAATAAATTACATTATTAAGAAATTAATTAACAAAAATACAAAATAAATTAATTTTAATAAAGTGTTTTAATACCAAAATAAAAAAACATACAAAACAGTAAATAAACCCAAAACCAAAAATAATAATGATTATTTTTTCTTTAATCCTTTTAACTATTTAAGACTTATTATCATTAAAATAATTAAACAGCCGTCAAAAATGATCAACCAATTATGTATGCGATCAAGAAAAAATAGAAATATATTTTTAATTTAAGAACATTTCTAATTTAATGTAAAATAATAATTATTGCAAAAATTTGAAATAATCAGAAATGAAAAGTTAAAGGTACTAAATTAAAATCTTAAATTAATTAAAGGAAAACAAATAGAAAATCAAAAATTAATAAAATATTAAAGGAAATCGAAATTGTTAAGCTAATTCTCACGTCGCTGGTTACTTTTTTTTGCAGTTAGCGTAACAAAAAATACAACCCTTTGCCATAGGAAACATAAAAAACAAAATCTATTATAATTAAAGTAAATAATTATAAATAAAATATAAATAATCATAAAGTCAATAAAGTTAATTAAAAAACTGAATATTTTAATTTATACAAAATAAATGTATTACACAAATCAATTTTAAGTTTTTTTTTTAATATGTTATTAATTTAAGTAAAAACTTTGATATTTTAAAAACTTTTATAAATAATAATTAAAACAACATAAACCATTTTTATCAATTTATATGAATTGACACTAAACCAAAGCAAAATTTTATAATCGTATCAACAATGGACAAAAAATTTGAGAAGAGAGATGACATATGACAAGGAGAGTAAATTAAGAGTTGAAAAATAAAAGAAAAGTAAACAAACATAAAAATTTACAAAAATTATAAATATTAAATATAAATTTAAAAAAAGCAAAAAATAAAGGCCTCAGTCCAAAAATGAGCTCATAAAGAGGGCCATCGCAAGAAAAAAATAAATAAACTTTGTGAACTAATTAAGTTTGAAAAATTAAATTAAAATAGGAATTAAAAAAATGCTGGAAATTTAAGTATAATGATGTTTTTTGCTGACTCGAAATAAAAAATGGAAATGTTAAAAATACCATGCAGATAATAATTATCAATTTGATAAACATATTTATTTCGGGTTAATAGAAATCCGTTCAAAAAACAAAATGCAATGACTAGCAAATTTGCTCAAGAATCAACGTGAATATATTATAATTAAATAAATATCAATAAAATTACACAAAAATTAAATTAAGTAGAGAATTTATAAAACATATTTATTTTTATTAATTCTAAAGGCACACGTACTTATTAAAATTAACAAGCCCACTTTAAATTTTATTACATTTGTAAGCAGAGCAAAATTTAAAAAATTTGAATCTATTAAAAATAATAAAATATTTTAAAAAACTTTGAAACAGAATAAGTTATCAAAAAATCTTTTAAATTGAGAAAAAGAGTAAATGAAAATCATTTATTCAAAAATCTAAAATAAGAAGAAAAGACTTCTTATTTTATTAATTTTTAATATTTTTAATAATTTTTTTTTTAAAGAATACAATTGTTAATAAAATGCATTTATTGCTAAATAAGCAAATAGACGAAAAATAAAAGATAATCACAATTCAATATGTGAAAATCAATTATAATACTACTGAAAAGCATCTTTGAAGACAATCAAATAAATATTTAATGAAGCATTTTTTATAAACATGATTCGCAATATTAATTAAATAATACATTTAATAATAAAAAAAATAGTATTTTTTTTATTAAAACAAACAAATTATATCTTTCAATTAGTATATGATAAACTTAATAATCTAATTTAAGAAACTAAGTTCTTTTAATTCTTTCTGCGCCGAAATGCTTATTAAAGTGCAAACACAAAAAGGATAAAAAATATAATGATATGCAATAACAAATGCAATAAAATCATGTGATTTGGACCTGCTGAAATTATTATTAAAAAAAAAACTGACTGAATCAGTATCAGTTCAAACTTTCTATGGCATTATACATAAAAAAGTTAACCATCATAAAAATAAAATTCAGAATGTTATTTATTATTAATTAATTAAAATTCAAGAATTTATTTAGTAAATTTTTTGAATTTTCTATAAATAAATTATTTATTGAAAGCGATATGATGATAATTATTTGAAGGTTTTGACACAAAAAATCATTGTTATCATTAAGAAACAATAAATAAAATTGCTTTTTAAAAATAATAATAATAATGCTATTAATTAGAAATAATCAATTTATTAAAAATATTTAATCATTTAATAAAAAAAGAAATAATAAGTGATTTGCTGTGATTGTATCATATCATTGATGTTGCCATTAGTATTAATGGCTCCCGGTCAATCCGTCAGTGGGCAATCTGTCAGTGGACAATCTGTCAGTGGACAATCCGTTAGTAAGTGGTCAATCCGTCAGTGGTCAATCCGTCAGTAACTAACCCATAAGCAAATTTATTTTTAAAACACCCAGATTTATTTAAAATCATGGAAAATTAATTTAAGTCGCTAAAAATGTGAATTAATAAATTTGGGTTATTTTATATGCATTGTAAAAAATCATTTTTAAAAGAATTAAATGATTATTTCTCGAGATGGTCAATTAGTTAAAATGTAAAGTAACTAGAAATGTTTAAAATTTATAAAAAAAATTATTTATTAAATTTAACAATTATTTTTGCAAAATTTTTGATCATTGTTCAAAAAAAATTTGCTGACGAATTGTCCACTGACGGATTGTCCGGACTATCATCATAAGAAAGGAAAATATAAAAAAGCAAAAAATTTTCTCTGTTGAAAATTTAAAATTTTATGCATTTTTAAAGAAATAAAAAACGGAAAAGTTAAAGTTAAAAACAATTAATTAAAAATAAATAAATAAAAACGGATAAAAAAATCTTAAAAGTTATTAAAAACCTAAAATAATGCAATAATTAAATTAATTCCTAATTTATAAAATAAATATAAACGTTTAAGCAAGCATTATAAGATTATTTTTATAATAATTAAATATTAAAAATAAATAATTTAAATTAAGGTTGCTCCCCGACTCCTCGAGCGGCAAAAATGTCGGGGCCAGGTCGGGGGTAAGCTCAATTGTCGAGGGTCAAGGACACCGATCGGGTAGTGAGCAACAAATTTTTTTTAAGGAAAAAACCAAGTTTTTTTTTAATTCTTGCAAATTTTCTTTTTCTTTAACTTATTAATCTATTCAAAGGTTAGCGCGTCCAAGTTGGCTTTTACCATAAATTGAAGTGGCTGGAATCAACCGAAATTTTGTTAATTGTAAGGGGTCTGGGGGAGGAGACTCGAGGGGGGGGGGGATAAGCGCCAATTTGTGAATGGTTATGAACGTCGAATTTGATTACCTTTTTTGCATTTGCAAAAACTGAGTTTTTTTGCGACGAATATTGTCATAAAGAAAATATTAAACCCTAAAAATTTTCAAAATTTGACCAATAATTGCCAATTTTAAGTGAAATCAGTTTAAAAATGGTCAAAATTCTCTTTTTTTTTTCTTTTAAAATTGGCTAAAAATTTCTAAATCGTTCATTTTTGGTGAAAATCTGCTAACTATTTTCACTCGACCCTGCGGCGCCTAGCGGTACCGCAGGCCCCTTCTGAAAAAAGTTTTTTTTTTTGGAAAAAGCTCAACGAAAAAAAAAGTTTTTATTTATTTTTCTTCAATTGTACTTTTCTCTTTGACTTAAGGCAGGGACGCAATTTGACCAAACACAGAATAGGCAAATGTCAAAACCAAACACTTTAATTCCAAAAGACAAATACCGATGAGAAACAATTTAACGAATATCAATTTTAAAGTCAGAAGAAATTGGACGGCACAAAACAAGAAAAATTACCAGAATGAGAACAATTGGAAAATGAAAGATGAAAAACAAAACAAAGAAAATAATTTAAATGAGAAGAAACGCGAAAAAGACATTATGCCAAATTAATTAACACTAATGAGTCATTATAATTAAAATTCTACAACAAATGTCTTTAAAATGATTCAAAATCTTTAATGATTTTACATTAAAATATATAGAATTTTAATATCTGTTAATTTATTCTAGTTTTTTTGATAATCTTTTCCATGAATAATATCATTTTTTAACTGCTAAACCTCATTTAATACTCAAACTTTCACTTAATTTTCCCTTTTACGTTGATGATCAGGAAAAGTCTTTTTTTCTTCTCCGAAATTATATTTTTTTATTTTTTATTTGAGCAAATCATTATTAAATAAAATTTCTTTTTATCGCTTTCAAAATTATTATTTTTTTAATCAAAAGTTAGCAAAGGAAACATTAATCTAAATACCAAATTGATTCTGAAAAACCGATTTATTAAAATTAAACTAACCTGAGAGTGTATAATAAACAAAATTTACAGAAAATATTTTAGTAAAGTCACAAAGCGATAAAATCTCAATTAAAATATATTTTTTTAATTAATGCATTAAATATTTGAATTTGAAGCAAAATTTTTGTTTTTAAATATATTATTTTGTTATTTTTATTAAATCTCTAGCCAACTGGCCTTCGTTTTTGTGATGTTCATGTTCGGTCTGGGGTGTAGTCCACTTGGCCAAGTGGACTACACCCCAGACCGAACAAAAAGGAACTTCAAGATTTTGCTCATAACGTTAGAGCCAATCACCCAGACACGAATGAATACAAATATGCCTCACCCAATTGGGGATCTTGGCTCGACTTTTCAGTGATCTTTCACACCTACTTCCTCCCCTTTATACACACATTTGGTGTGTTTTTCCGGCATTTTGCTAATGCCTTTTTTACATTGCTGCCGTGGCGGCCAAATAATTTGGTCTAAATAATCAACCGCCGCCAGGAGGAGTCGAACTTGAAGTTCCTTTTTGTTCGGTCTGGGGTGTAGTCCACTTGGCCAAGTGGACTACACCCCAGACCGAACAGTTCAGAAGAGCAAATTAAATAAAATAATTAAAAATCATTCAATAATTTTTAATTCTCAAAATTATGTTATTTAAATTTGAATAATATAAAATAATTACTTTAACATATTTTTTAAATTACTAAAAGGCACACAAAGATTTAATTCTTGCTGCTTTCAATTTTATAATTCATTTTCATTTAGTCATCTATAATTAAAAGGTTTATTAAATTTTGGCTTAATTTTTGTAAAAAATCTTGCTCTTTGGGTCTCAATCTTTTTCTTTTGTGGCTTCATTGTCTTTTCTAAATTTTACGTGTTTAAATTAATATTACTTATTAATTTTTTTAATTATATATATATATATATTATTTTCTTTACATATTTCTAATATTTTAAATACTGTTGTCTTTCATTAATCAAATTTTAATCATAAATTTAAGAACAAAAAATTTTTAAATCATTTTTACCATAGTTTAAAATTTATATTATTCATTTTAAATAATATATATTCAGTTTTTTTTATATTCAAAAAATTCATTTCGCTAGAATATTTGCTTTTACAATTAAATTGGAATGTAAAAAAAAGAAAATATGTTTCAAAATTTGAAATAATTTGTACTTTTAGACTTTTTTTTTTGGCTGATCATTATATGTTTTTGAGATGTTATTTATGCTACCTTTAAACTGAAAAACCTACTGGATGTAATTAATCATTATGCTAATATGAATGTAATAAATAATTAAATATAATTTTAAAATATTTAAACGAGTCCCCACTGATGAGATTTTCAGCAGTTTTAATTCTTTTTTTATTTTAGCATTTAATCTAATTTAAAAAATTTTAGCTTTTAAAAAGTTTAAAAATTTTTAACATTTAATATTTTTTATTTTTTAATTTTTCTTAATTTTTTCATTTGTAATATTTAAATATGAATATTTTCAGTTATTTTATAAATTCAAAAATATATTATTTTCCAATTATTTTTTTTATTCATTTTTGACTTTTGTAGTAAGTTTGTGCTCTCTTATCTTTTCTGGCCAAATTGATAATTTCTTCAATGAGTTTATATTACCATGTATTTATTCTTTCTAAATTATTTTAATCAAAATATCTTTATTTAATCATTTTACCATAATTTTAAACAAATAAATAATTATTCAAAATTTATTGATAATTATTTTTTCTAATTTTCAATATTATATTATTATAATCATCAAAGTTTTTTCTAGTTTTCCGTTATTTGGTGATTTTTTAAAACATTTAAATATTTTTTTCCACTTTTTTCAATTATAATTTATATTTATTCGATTATTTTATTTTACTTTACCAATTTTCTTAGCCAATTCTTCCCTTTTTAAATACTTTATATGATTTTAACTTTTTCGTTCATTTTATTATTGTATTTTCTAATTATAAAACTTTATATAAACATATTAGTATATCTCACTATCTTGATCATGGAGTTGAAAAATAATATATTTACTTTATTTATTTTCATTATTTAGCATATAAATTCGAACTTTAAATTCTCACAATATTTTAATACAAATAATCATGACCGCGAGGATTTCATATATGCTCTCTACTCCAGGCAATATATTAAAAATGTTAAGATTTAAATTTAATTTAATTACTTAATTATTGTCAAATTCATTAAGATTTTCTTTCGTGATTATAGCAGTTGCCAAAGCAACACTGTTAATAATTTATTTTTTCTTCCTATTACAAATTAAATTTATTAATTTTTAAATTATATTATTTGTTTCTATATTTTGTTTTAAATAAAACTATTTTTAATGAACATTAATTTGACAGCCTATCCTTGGCATTGGCTTTCCAAAAATTCGGTTAATTAATGAGCGGCTGTTGAATTTGTTAATTGAATGCTCCTATTAGCATTAGCTAATTATAAATAAATTTTTCACTTTGCCACTTTTTCATCGCAAGTCACTGATCAATCATTTTTGTTTTTTGTCGATGATTTGTTTATTTTCGCAAAAATTAAATAAAACATTTCATTTTGTTTAGAATTAAAACCAAAAAATTTATAGTTGATAATTTGGTTTTAATTTTCCATTAAAATATTTTTGTTAGACTTCATTTAATGTACTGTTAATCATATATATATAAAAAATGCTATTTTATTATGTTTTATTAAATCTCTAGCCAATGGCAATTGTTTTTCCGAAGTTCAGGGCGCCAATTAAATTTAATAAATATTAAATTGAAAAGTTTTCTTTTATTAAAATCATTTTGTTAATTTTTCTGTTCTTAAAATTGATTCTTTACTCATTTGGCGTAGTGACAGAAGACCCACAGACAAAAGACCCACTCGCAAAAGACCCACTCTCAAAAGACCCACAGACAAAAGACCCACGCTGACAAAAGACCCACAGACAAAAGACCCACAAAAATTTTTTTTAAATAAATTCTCATTAATTGGTTTTTAAATGCCTTAATTTGAATTTAATCTGTGAGAAACAATATAAATTGACAAGAAGCAGATAATCGCGACATTGACAACTGGGAAATTTGCCTAATTTATAGGAAAAGCTGTCATAAATTAGGATAAATAGTCGAACAAACGCCTTTTTTTTATTTATTTTGAAAATAAAAATTATTAAAATGGCAACTTTTGTCGCTTCCCAAAAAGGCGGTACAAAACTTGAGTTTGAAGGACATCTCTACCAAAAGAAAGAAGCACGTGGCGACAACATCTACTGGAGATGCGACCAATATAAAACATTTAATTGCACTGGAACGGCAAAAACAATAGGACTGCGAGAGGGAACTGAAGTACAAATTGGAAAGCTTCATAACCATGCTCCTTCTCCAACTCGTTGCCTAGCCGTTCAAATTAATAGGAATGTCCGCAGCGCCGCATTGTCATCTCGTGGAAATCTCCCACGCACAGTTGTAAATGAGTGCATTGCTGGTGCAACCGATGACGTCATTGCGAGCCTTCCCCAAATCACTTCAATGGAGAAAGCAGTTTGTCGAACCAGGCGTGCAGCTGGGGGACAATTTCAAATTCCAAAAACTCTTGCAGAAATCGACCTCCCGGCGGTTTTTAAAATTTGTCTTAGCCTGATTTTTTAGTAAAAATATGTAGGAATTGCAAGTTACCCAACGTGGTGAACCTTTTGTTTTGTACGACAGTGAAAACAATGACCCGCAACGGATGCTTATCTTTACGACTCAAACTGATTGCGCGCGTTTGTCCCAATGTACAACTTGGCTTGCCGACGGCACTTTTCGTTCTGCTCCTGCTATGTTTTTCCAACTATGGGTGATTCATGGTTTATACAAAGGTCGCGTTCTTCCTTTTGTTTTTTGTCTTCTGCCCGACAAACAACAAAATACTTATACGCGTGCGTTGCAAATTGTTCTTAACAACCTAAACGGCCGTTTTCCACAAAACATCATCATTGATTTTGAAAAATCAGTTGAGACAAACTCTGTTGAATCTTGGCATCATCAAATTCAGTCAAAATTTTCTTCTCCCCACCCAAACATTTTCACATTTATTGATGGAATCCGAAGCGAAAATGTCCGCGTTAATGCAATTTGCGTGAAGTTGGATTGTGGACACGAAGTCCCATTGTACAGCCGTTTAGAATATCGCCAAGCAAATGAAAGACTGTTAAATCTCATTAGAGGATATCAGCAGGCGGATCAAGTCAATTTTCTGCGAGCAACTTCGCGATTTATTAAATTTCGTGGAGTTGACCCAGTGCAACAAGAAGCAGAGGATATGGATGAAGATTAAAAATATTATTAATCAGCCTTTTTTAATATCAATTTACCGAATAATATATATCTTCATAATAATTAAAGAATTTTGTTGGCATCTTTCCCAAAAATGATTTGTGGGTCTTTTGTCTGTGGGTCTTTTGCCAGCGTGGGTCTTTTGTCTGTGGGTCTTTTGAGAGTGGGTCTTTTGCGAGTGGGTCTTTTGTCTGTGGGTCTTTTGCGTTGACACCACTCATTTTATTTGTTTTTCATAGATTAATATTTTATGATTATTATTTGGGCTAATATTTTTAGGCTCTCAAAACTGCCAAAATAGTTAGGATTTAAGCTCTTTTCCTGTTTCTATGACGTCCTTAGAATCAATTCCATTTAAAAATTACCAAGATAAAATTTGTTTATTATTTTAAACTTTTGTTTTAGGATTTTTATTTTCACAAAATGTTTTTGAGTTAATGATTTTGTTTTGTTTTTTGAATGTTTTCATTTGTGCTGTATTTTTATTTAGCTTTTTGAACTAAAAAAATTAACTCATTTCTCGTTAATAGGTTTAAGTTGTTGTATAAAATTTATTCATAAATTTTATTCTTGTGTCCAGTTCTTCATTATCTGAAATTGGTTGGGGGTTCGTTTATTTGCTATTTTTAATATTATTTTTAATGCATTTATTTTAATAAATTATTAATTTTACATTTCATTTTTTATTTGTTTTCTTATCCATTATTTTTTCATTTTCTTCTTGTCCTGTTTTCGACTTTGTGATCGCGGACATCCTAATGATTTATATACATATATTACCCTCTTGACTAATAATTTTATTTTCTCTTACCAATATTTCATGTTGTCAGTAATTATAAATATTATGCTTTATTTAATATTGTTATTTTTTACTTTTATTTTTTCGGTGATATAATTTTTTATTTATTTTCCGGAATATGTTTTTTTTCTTTTCCTTGATTGCGTGTGCATGCTCTTTTTTGTTCTTTTTTTGCTATTAGATTTAGACTCATATGTAGACATTCTTGTTATTTTATATTTACAATAAAATTTTCTTTTCAAATAATATAAAAATAAAATTTTTATTGAAAGTATTTTATTTCGAATTTTTTTTATTGAAATAAGTAAAATTGTTTACATAATATTATCAGATGATCAAACGTATAAAAAGAATATCGTTTTAAAAGGATTCATTAGTAGTTTTATATTTTTTGCATATTTATTTCATTTTATACATATTGCTTATTATCTTTTTAATTTACAATTATTTATTCAATTTTTGTTTTTTTTCAATTTTTTTTTGTCTTTAAGTCTGAGCTATTTCTGAGGAGCTGTTTATTATTAATATTAAAAATAAAAAAATTTAAATTCTTATTTATTTGCATTAATTTTAACGAATGATTTTTTCTAACTTTTTGTTTGCTTAATTTTTGTAACTAATTATTTGAATTTTATTGTATATAAATGTATTGGAATTGCTATGAGTAATATTTATAATATTATTTTTATGCTTATTAGTATTTATGAAAAAAAATTTCATGCTTTTCTTTTAAAATTATAGATTACCAAAATTTCAGAATAGTTTAAAATAAAAATCCAAAATATCTTATTTAATTCCTTTTTTCATTAAGACAAAAATAATTGTATTATATAAACCCTCTTATTTTTAATTTAATTTTTATTTTTTATATAATATAAATATTTGTGTTTTTAAAATAAGTGAATGCATAATTTCAAAATTTACATAAATTGTGCTTGTTCTGTCCATCATTTATTCAACCGATTCATTTCCGAAATAAAAAGTATCTTTTTGAATGAATATTTTTTTTATATATTAAAATTATTTTGTTTTAATTTTCATTAAAATGTTTCTTTTTGCCAAATTTAATGAATTGGTATCATTTATTTATGTAAGAAAAATTGCGAAATACGTAAATAAAATATGTGTAAAAAAACACTGAAATATGTATAAAATATGTACAAAAATCCAGAAATATGTACTAAAATAAATTCTCAAAAAATGCAAAATATGTACGAAAAAATGCGAAAAAGTCCAAAATATGTATAAAAATATGTACATATGTAATATGTAGAAAAATCCGAAAATATGTAAAAATATGTAAATAAAAGTCCCAACTTTTGTTCGCTAACACAAAAAAGAAAGTGTTTTTCCTACTAATTATACTATGGAGGATCCAGGAAAAAAACATGTATTTACATAAAAAAATGATCCCTATTAATGAATGTTGAATAATTATTATTAAATATTTGATTTATTAAAATTTTCTTAGGATGAAGATTAATATTTGTATGTTTTTATCTATTTTGCAGTTGCCAAATATTATCATTAATTTTAAGCCTAAGCTTGTCATTGGCTTTACAAAAGTTCAGTTAATCAATGAGCGGCTGTTAAATTTTTTTAATTGAATGTTCCTATTAGCAAAAGTTAATTATCAGTCAATTTTGCATTATG
>SIJG01000257.1:0-60852 GCA_023374025.1 Heterodera schachtii
AAGAAAAAAGTTATAATGCTCTAAACTAATCTCAGACTAAACCGGCCAGATTAAACTGTCCCAGTCCGCCTATGGACTTTTCCCAATGCAATTTCCGACAAACGGACGGATTTCTTATCGCAAAAAGGGCACAATTTTGATGGACATTGAAAAAGTGTCGGAATTTGCACGAGAGGAAGTTGAGAGCAGTAGGTGGTACAGCGAAAAAGTGTACATAAATGGACTCCCATGGAAAATATTGGCGAAAATAAAAGCGAAAATGGGAAGCACTGACAATGAGAAAAGTTTGGACATTTTCCTTTCGTGTGCCATTCGCATAGAAGGTGGAAATTAATTCCTAATTAAATAATAATTATTATTAATTTGCATTGAGCAGGAAATTGGAGCTGCAAATGTTCGGCAACCATTCGAATTGTTTCACAAAAGAGCGGCGTGGCGCATTTTAGGAGAGAATTTGATGCGCATGAATTTAATGACTGGGAATTCCCTAATTTCATTACATTTGCTGTGGGTTGCATTTAAATTGCCTTTTTTAATTTTAAATTATTTATAATTAAGGAACTGATGGATCCGGAAAAAGGCTTTTACGACAAAAGCGAGGACAAAGTGACATTGGCCATTGATGTCATTGTGAAAGAAGCAAAAATGGAGGACAAATGATAATCCATTTGAATCATTTCTACCTGAAAGTTCACTTAATATCACTTACATTGGGGCCGTTATTCTTAGTGACGAAACTCGAAATAGTTAACTAAAATAATAAAATTCTCATCCGATTATCGGATAAAAATTCTTGTCAAGAACACAAATAAATAAATTTTTAAAATGTTCGAGAAAGTAGATTTTTTGAGTTTTTTGTCATAACCTTTTGACTGCCAAATTCTTAATTTATTTTTGTTTTGGACCCTCAAAATGACAAATTATCGCGGGTCGCTCCGACTTTTCTCGCCCAAATTGGCGAGTGCGTGCAACAGTTGATGATAGGCAACTTCGGACATGTTTGGTTATCACGTCAAATTAATGACAACAAACACTAATTGCCATTAATACCGTACCGCCAATGGAAATGTTTAAATTTAATTTAATTTTCCTGTTTTTTAATTGAAGACACACATATGGCAATCACGGTAATTATGTTACAAAAATGAAATTTTCTTTTATATATTCCTAAAATGCATAAAATTGTATAAAGTCATAAATAAAGGCTTTGACGACCAAAGCTAGGAGAAAGTAACTTTTGCCATTAATGTCACAGTTTAAAAAAGCAAAAAGGAGGACAAATCATAATCAATTTGCTTTGCTAATTGAAATTTTTTGTTTCTCATTATTCTTTCAAAAATAAATATTATTTTCCAAAATTAATGAGCATTTTAATTTATTAAGTTGTCACTTCTCATTTGAGAGTGAAATGTTCATGCATGCCTCAATGATAAGTTCATTTTATTCACATTTGACGCAAATTTGGACGATTAATCCGGCAAAATTGGCATTTGACATTCCTTCGAAATGTTTTCGGCACATTCGGCGACTGACTGATTTCGGGCCATTTCTTTGCACTTTTAGCAAACAATTAATTCTTCGCTTAATTTATTTTTTTCATTTAAGATTTCCTTTTTGTTTTTAAGTGGGCGGGGGACGGACGGACTCCGATGAAAATGATAAATAAATTAATTGGACTATATTAAAATGCAAAAAAGCGGAAAAAAGCACCAACAAAAGCTGAATAATCGCATTTTAGCAGCAGAGTTTGTCAAGGGCAATAAATTAAAATGAAAAATATTTATTGGATAAATCATTATCAGAATAAAAAAAAATCCATTCATATAATAATAAGAAAATTGAAATGTTTGCTAAAATAAAACAATGCAAAAAATGAAACCGAACAAAATATGTTGGATTATTCGCTATTTGGGGCAAATCAGTTGAAAAGCACATTCAAATTTTCAAAATTTCAGAATTCATGCATCAAAATAAATTTTGGGTCCTTCGGATTTTTTTAAAATTTTTATGATAAGCAAACGAAACATCAATGGCCAAGGTGACTTTGTCCTCGTCTTTGTTGTACAAGCCTTTGCTCGGGTCCATCAATTCCTTAATTTGCCATTTCAAAATTAAAAATTCAATTAATTAATTAATTAATTAATTAATTGCATCGCCCGCCACTCACCGCAAAAGAAATGAAATTGTTCCAACCATGAGACGACGTATTATTGTTAAAAACCTTCGTTTCATTGAATTCTCTCATAAAATCCTCTACACCGTCCCTTTGAGAAACAATTCGAAATGTTGCCGAAGAACATGCACGACTCCAATATAATGCTTGCAAATTAAATAATTTATTTTGTATATTGGAATATTTCCTAAAAAATGAATCCCACAAAAAAAATTTAAACAGTAAAAAAATTTAAAATTCCCTTTGAAAAGTTGGTTGGTCTATTAATTTTAGCAGAAATTATATGCTTTTAAATATTCAAAAACTAATTAGATTTTATTTGTAAAATATCATTTGATAAGCAGCACCTTTCTCAGAAGTGTTGCACAAAATGAAAAAGCCCAACCATTTCTCATTATTTTCATTTTTTGTTTTTATTTGTGCCAATATTTTCCATGGCATTCCCTTTATGTACAAAGTTTCGCTTTTACGTTCACTTCCAATAATTTCTCGTGCAAATTCCGATAATTTTTCAATTTCCATCGAAAGTGTGCCGATGGATTTGTTTGGATCGGAAAAAAATTTGTCAGTTTTTGGCTCCTCCACAATGACATCAATAGCCAATTTCAATTTGTCCTCGTCTTTGTTATAAAATCCTTTGCTCGGGTCCATCAATTCCTTAATTTTGGTGATTTTATTTATAGATGCTTAATTGTCGCAAGAAATTTATGTAGGGTTTTAAGACAAATAGTTAAAATTCTTTTATAGGAAATTAGCAGGGTTTCCGATTATAACTGTTAATCTTTAAACCAAAATTATCTTAATTAAGAAAATAGGAGGCGATAAAATAAGTGAACAAAAAGTAGAGAATTTATTGTGAAAAATTTTTTTTTGTGAATAAGCCACTCACCGCAAAACTAATGAATCTATATCCATAGTTATTCTTTTTCTCATTAAAAATGTGGCCATTGAATCTTCCAATTAAATCCTCCGTGCCGTTCTTTTGAGAAACAATTCGAAGGGTTACAGAACATTCATGACTCCAATTTTCCATCTTAATGAAAGATAAAATTAATTTTTCCAAAAAAGCCTTCCCCTCCCCATGTTAAATCAAGGGATTAGAGTATTAAAGGCTCACCAATTGATATTAAACTATATTCAAAATTTATATGCATTTGCTTATAGATTCCAGAAAATTTTCGAAAAATTTCTAAATATCCATAACCCATAAAAAGGTCATAAAATGTAATGGTTTATTATTTGGCATTAAGAGAAATTTTTTGCTTTTTTTGACTCGCCTCCTTTTTGTTGTCTTTCCCAACCAAAAATTGAACATCCGAATATTCTCCTTTCTTCAACACTTTCTCCATTCGGTCTGCCAATGAATTGTCAATTTGTCCATTGCTGGTGCCTTAAAATTAGAAATTTATTAAAGAGGATGGATATCCATAATCATTTTATGGAATTGGGTAAGGGGCATAGCCAGCGGAATTTCATAGTTCAGGAAATTCTTTAGAACGCCATTTACGGCCCTGGTTGAATGATTGTTAAATTGTTGGACAATTTCAACAGGAACTTAGAGAAAGTTCAAAAATTTTTTACAGATTTACCTGCTTCATCTTTTGTTGGCAATGCTTTTACATGCAAATTGGCAAAGACGGAAAATATGACAAAATAATAAAATGTATATTTCATTCTGTCACCTTAAATTGGGACCCAAGATTGGCATGGGATATAATAGGACTCAGTGATTGAAAACCCCGGTTTTAAACCCACTCCAGTCCGAAACCCAAAAAAGTAAAAATTTTCAGCTAATTTTGTTGAAATTTTAAGCAATTTTCTTAATAAATTGCCTTAAAATTGTCAAAAAATTTTCTGGTGGCGCCTAACGATACCGCCGGACCCCCATTTAATAATTTTTTCAAAAATGGAGGCCTACATGGCAAAAAATAATTATATTTTGGCGAAAAACGGCTAAAAATTTCGTAAAAAATGCCCCCTAATACGTGATTTCAAAAAACGAAAAATACACCCCAAAAATCGAATTTTTGACTTCAGCCCCCTCCAAAGCCAAGGTTCTGTCATTTTTATGAAAATAATTTATTTTAATATTTAAAATATAGAAAAAAATCACCGGAAGGAATTTGTATTTTAAACTGTTCTCGGAACAAAACGGGGATTTTTTCAAAAGAAAAAAACACACTTATTTAATGAAATGATTTTAAAAGTTAAAACATTATAGAAAATGATCCTTGGTTTTTTATAGAAATTAAATCAAAAACTCAAAATTTTAAACAAAACTTTATCAAGAAAATTGATTTTTGAGAAAATTTTTTCAATTCTTAGAGGTGCATAAATATTGTTAAAAAACTAACAAACTACATTAGACCCTAAAGGATCCGAACCCACAGACCCTTTTTCGTCCGAAGCACAAGCCACTAGACAAAGAATACACTAACAAAGGGAAAAGTAGCGGCTTATCCGTATCTTTTGGATAGGTAGCTGGGGATCGAACTAACCCCAGTCGTATTCAGAGTTGGGAATACGGATTTTGAGCTGTAGATTAATCGATCTGAAGTAAGTTACCCTCAAATCAGGGTTGCTCTTTTAGTACGGGTAGTACAAGCCATTGCTCGGCTTCATTAATTCCTTAATTTACCATTTCAAAATTTAAGGAAATAAATTAGCCCAGTGTTAATCCCCCTTTTCGCGCGAATTTTTAATGGTTATTTTATTAATTTTAAATTTTTCTCAATGATTCGATGTGGAAATTAGACAATGGACAATTTAATTGTGGATAAAAGAATTTAAAATGCATTTGAAAATATGAACAAGCTTCAACTACCAACTCTGCCCTCTTAGATATTAGAAACATTTTAATTCTTTTTATATAATAAATTTTCTCTATCAAATTAAAATAAAAGTTACAAAAAACATGTTAAATTTTTTCGAATTTGAGCCTGAGTATTTTTTAGGTCAATTAGGTTTTTGTGTATAAAAAACAAAATCATTAATTCAAAAAACAGACGGATTTAACTCATCAATATTAGATTGGGTTCTACATAAAAGTTACCATTGCAAATTTATTTAATTAAAAAAAGTGAAAAAAATTAATGTTAACTGTAAAAAATTTAATGAACTTTTTTGTTTAACCATCAAATGAATTAAATGAAAAGAATTCAATGGAAATGGCCAAAATGAGTGAACTTTTGCTTTTTTATTAGCCAAAGAATTTAAAACGCCTTAATTATTGCCATCCCCGCAAATTAGAAGCCCCTGAAAAGGAGCCCCTTTGGAGAGGAATTAAAAAA
Source organism: Heterodera schachtii (assembly GCA_023374025.1). Classification (NCBI taxonomy): domain Eukaryota; kingdom Metazoa; phylum Nematoda; class Chromadorea; order Rhabditida; family Heteroderidae; genus Heterodera; species Heterodera schachtii. The sequence continues at coordinate 5,464 of SIJG01000257.1, forward strand.
CAGCAGAAGCCCAGGGGGTTGATTTTAGGAAATACCGTATATGTAAATTTTAATTAAAATAATTTATTATTTAAGGATTCGCGTCGCCTCCAATTGTATTTTCCATCTCTGTAAATTGAGTGAATTATTGTCAGCATAAACAAATGCGCTTATAAAGGCCGAATTTATAATTTGTATTTTGTATTTTATGCATAAAAATGATTGTAAAAGAAATGCTCTGCTCAAATGATCATTGTGATAATCATTTAGAAATTCACAAAATTCTGCCAAAGAATAATGAAAAAATGGTTATTTAATAATTATTCTTCACAAATAAGCATTTTCTAAATGTTTCTATAGTTTAATTTTCATAGTTTTAAATATAAAATGGAAATTTTCCATATTCATAAAATTATTTGCGTCATCAAAATATTGAAAAAATTGATTAAAAAATATTGAGAAATAAATCTAAAAATAAAAATATTCATAAAAATTAGTAAATTAAATGAAATTATTAATAAAACTATATTATTATCGTTAAAGTAAGTTTAAAATTTTTTGGATTAGCTAACTTTCTTCTTTAGTTTTTAGGAGAGTCATTGTCAGGATGATGAAAAATACATAAATTAATAAAAATAACCTTTTGCTTCAGCTCATAAATCTATTTTACACCCCCCCCCCCTTTCCCCTAACAATTGAATTCACAGAAAAGACTAGGGTTGGGCCCACGGTCGGGGTTGGAAAAGTCGGGGTTCGGGGTCATCAGGGTCAGCAAGTTCGGGGTCGGGGTCGGGGTCGGGGTCGACCAAATCGTTCGGGGTCGGGGTTCGGGGTTTTTCAATGTTTACCTTATGCCTAATAGTCAAAATGTTTTTATTATTTTTTCTAAAATAATATTTTTTAATTTCCATAATACTTAATAATTGTATTTGTTTTTATATTTTCTTATTTCTTTTTTATCAGAAATTTTGTATAGAATTAATTTTTTTTCTTGAAATTTTAAAATTTTTTATTTTTTAGGCGACCTTATTTTTAAAATTACTGTTTATTTTTTTCAGTTATAAATAAAAAAAATTACTATATAAAAAATATTATGGTAGCAAAAAAAGGCAATTTCGAGAAATTACATTTCAAAAAAGAAATTATATGCAATAAAAAAAAGTGAATTTTATTCAAAAAATGATAAAAAATTTCTTATTACTTTTTTGTTTTTCAAAACATTTTTTCGCGGCGCGCTTTTTCTAAAGACTTTTAGGGAGAAAGGGGTCCGGCGGTGCCGACAGACGCCGCCGGGAAATTTTGAAAATTTGTTAACAGATTTTGTCCAAAAAATGCTAAATTTTGCGATTTTGAGCCAAAAGATTTACGAATTTTTGGGCCCGATGATGCCGATAGGCAGCGCCAGGCGAATTTTGAAATTAAGCTCTATTTTCTGACATTTTTCACCCAAAAAATTTATGAATTTCGCAGAAATTTTTGTTTTTTCTCTTGATATTTTGTCAAAAGTATTTTGAAAATATATTAAATTTTCATGATTTACTTAGTCATGTATAACTGAATGAATTTTAAGTTTCAACTAAAGGAAAGTTTTTTTTGAAAATTTGGGTTTGATTTGTTAACAAATTATATCAAGAATGGTCGATTTTTATGAATTTCCAAGGGAAAACCAGACCCTTGGCTTCGGGGGCGGGGGGGGGGGCTAACAAATAAAGTCAAAAATTCGATTTTTAGGGGTTTGTTTTTCTTCAATTTTTAGGTAGGGGGTGAATTTTACAAAATTTTTAGTCTTTAGCCGAAAAATTTCTTTTTTTTTGCCATTTTGGTCTTCATTTTTCAAAAATATGATAAAATGGGAGTCCGGCGGCACCGTTAGGCGTCGCCGGGAAAATTTTTGAGAATTTCAATGCTATCTGTTAAGAAAAATTGCTTAAATTGAAAAAAATAAGCAGAAATTCTTCCTTATTCAATTTTTTTTTGTGATAAAGGTTTTTTAAACAAAAATATTCATAAAAATCGACCATTCTTGACATAATTTGTTTACAAATCAAACCCAAATTTTCAAAAAAAAAAAACTTTTCTAAAATTCATTCAGTTATACATGACTAAATAAATCATGAAAATTTAATATATTTTCAAAATACTTTTGACAAAATATCAAGAGAAAAAACAAAAATTTCTGCGAAATTCATAAATTTTTTGGGTGAAAAATGTCAGAAAATAGAGCTTAATTTCAAAATTCGCCTGGCGCTGCCTATCGGCATCATCGGGCCCAAAAATTCGTAAATCTTTTGGCTCAAAATCGCAAAATTTAGCATTTTTTGGACAAAATCTGTTAACAAATTTTCAAAATTTCCCGGCGGCGTCTGTCGGCACCGCCGGACCCCTTTCTCCCTAAAAGTCTTTAGAAAAAGCGCGCCGCGAAAAAATGTTTTGAAAAACAAAAAAGTAATAAGAAATTTTTTATCATTTTTTGAATAAAATTCACTTTTTTTTATTGCATATAATTTCTTTTTTGAAATGTAATTTCTCGAAATTGCCTTTTTTTGCTACCATAATATTTTTTATATAGTAATTTTTTTTATTTATAACTGAAAAAAATAAACAGTAATTTTAAAAATAAGGTCGCCTAAAAAATAAAAAATTTTAAAATTTCAAGAAAAAAAATTAATTCTATACAAAATTTCTGATAAAAAAGAAATAAGAAAATATAAAAACAAATACAATTATTAAGTATTATGGAAATTAAAAAATATTATTTTAGAAAAAATAATAAAAACATTTTGACTATTAGGCATAAGGTAAACATTGAAAAACCCCGAACCCCGACCCCGAACGATTTGGTCGACCCCGACCCCGACCCCGACCCCGAACTTGCTGACCCTGATGACCCCGAACCCCGACTTTTCCAACCCCGACCGTGGGCCCAACCCTAGTCTTTTCTGTGAATTCAATTGTTAGGGGAAAGGGGGGGGGGGGTGTAAAATAGATTTATGAGCTGAAGCAAAAGGTTATTTTTATTAATTTATGTATTTTTCATCATCCTGACAATGACTCTCCTAAAAACTAAAGAAGAAAGTTAGCTAATCCAAAAAATTTTAAACTTACTTTAACGATAATAATATAGTTTTATTAATAATTTCATTTAATTTACTAATTTTTATGAATATTTTTATTTTAGATTTATTTCTCAATATTTTTTAATCAATTTTTTCAATATTTTGATGACGCAAATAATTTTATGAATATGGAAAATTTCCATTTTATATTTAAAACTATGAAAATTAAACTATAGAAACATTTAGAAAATGCTTATTTGTGAAGAATAATTATTAAATAACCATTTTTTCATTATTCTTTGGCAGAATTTTGTGAATTTCGAAATGATTATCACAATGATCATTTGAGCAGAGCATTTATTTTACATCATTTTAATGCATAAAATACAAAATACAAATTATAAATTCGGCCTTTATAAGCGCATTTGTTTATGCTGACAATAATTCACTCAATTTCCAGAGATGGAAAATACAATTGGAGGCGACGCGAATCCTTAAATAATAAATTATTTTAATTAAAATTTACATATACGGTATTTCCTAAAATAAACCCCCTGGGCTTCTGCTGTTTTTTAATTCCCCTTAAAAGGGCTCCTTTTCAGGGGCTTCTAATTTGTGGGGATGGCAATAATTATGGCGTTTTAAATTCTTTGGCTAATAAAAAAGCAAACTTCACTCATTTTGGCCATTTCCATTGAATCCTTTTCATTTAATTCATTTGATGGTTAAACAAAAAAGTTCATTAAATTCTTTACATTTAACATTATTTTTTCAATTTTTAAATTAAATAAATTTGCTAGGGTAACTTTTATGTAGAACCCAATCTAATATTGATGAGTTAAATCCGTCGCTTTTTGAATTAATGATTCTGTTTTTTATACACAAAAACCTAATTGACCTAAAAAATACTCAGGCTCAAATTCGAAAAAATTGAACATGTTTTTTATAATAAAGGTATTTTATCCACATTAAAGATTTTCTTTTCTTCATAGTTTTGTACTCATTTTATATTCTTCATTTTTCTTCATATTTTTGTATGTATTTTTCTTTTATTATTTTTATTCTTAAAATTGTCCTGAATTTTCTTCTATTATTTCCCTATAAATGTATACAACCACTCCAAACTGTGCATATAAATAAGTTGATTTACCGCTTAAAATTTTTTTATATTAAAAAAATTCCGAGATTCATTTCCCCCATTTTTCATTAATTTTAATGACTGGACCCCCTTCGCATTTTAGGGTTACCGACCGATAGTGAGATATCCCGTCTGGAATCCCAGCACTAAAAGACTCCCGGATCGGGACCATGGCAAAATCGGGATTGGAATCCGAGCAAACCCGGGGTATTCATCACGGAATCCTATTACGGCCTTCTGCCGATCCCAAGTCCCGATTTTTTTCAAAATTCCGGGCTCTAAGTCCAACAGACATTTAATTTTTTAAATTTATAATTTAAGGTGACAGAATGAAATATACCTTTTATTATTTTGTCATATTTGCCGTATTTGCCAATTTACATGTAAAAGCATTGCCGACAAAAGATAAAGCAGGTAAATCTGTAAATATTTGTTGAACTTTCTCTAAGTTCCTGTTGAAATTGTCCAACAATTTAACAATCATTCATCCAGGGCCGTAAATGGCGTTTCTAAAGAATTTCCTGAACTATGAAATTCCGCTGGCTATGCCCCTTACCCAATTCCATAAAATGATTATGGATATCCATCCTCTTTAATAAATTTCTAATTTTAAGGGACGAGCAATGGACAAATTGTCAATTCGTTGGCAGACCAAATGAAGAAAGTGTTGGACAACGGTGAATATTCGGATGTTCAATTTTTGGTTGGGAAAGACAACAAAAAAGAGGCGAGTCAAAAAAAACCAAAAAACATCTTTAAATGCCCAGGGATAAGCCATTACAATTTTATGACTTCTTTAATTTTTTAAAATCTCGAAAAAATTTATGCAAAATCTATAGGCAAAAGCATATAAAAAATATGCCTCGGTAGCTCAATGGTCGGATGCCCACGGATTGGGATTTAGGGTGGGTTCGATTCCCACCTGAGTTCTAACATATTATCATTATTTATTTGTGGGAAAAATTACTTCAATTCTCTAAATTTTTCCGTCAGCCCTTTAAATTGAATTTTTTGACCTTTTTTAAGATTATATCAGCTCATAGAGCGATTCTCTCCAGTGCTTCCGATGTTTTTGAAGCAATGTTCCGTTACAATGAAGGTCAAATTGAGGTCCCCGACATTGAAATTGGCGCATTCAAAACGATGCTAACATTTATTTATACGAAGAGTTTTGATGGATTGGATGTCAATAATTTGTTGGAAGTTTTAAAAGCTGGTGAAAATTTATTAATTGAATTTTAAATAAATTGAATTTTAATTATAGCAGACAAATATAACATCACTGGCCTGATAAAAGAATGTGCCAACTTTCCTGTTGAAAAGTTGCCAAATGTTTTTGTGGCTTTTGAACAGGCTTTGTTGCTGAATATGGAGGTGAGGAAAGAATTTTAATTATTAATCTCATTAACACTAATTAATGGGACTTGAAAGTTTGTGGTGAGAAAACAAAAAAATGTGATTAATAATAAGAGCCGTACAGGAAAGAATCAAGTACAGAGACCCACAGATTCTCATGAAATATACCCCTAAAGAAAGAAAAATTTTTGAAAACACGCCATTAAAATCAAAAAAATTGGAAAAATACCATAAATTGTGAAAAAATTTTATGACCGAAATTCGACTAAAAATATCCAATTTTGCAAATTATAAACTCTAGTGTTCTATAATTCATCTATCTAAAATTATTCTTCATTTACTGACAAAAAATTTGCGGGTGTTCGAGTTTTTTTCAAAAATTCAAGACAATTTTCATAAATTTTTTGTCCAGTTATTTTATTTTTTGTAGAGTTGTACGCGACCGGGACCTGGTACTGAAAAACATACAACTGAGTATCTAAGTCCCTGTTCTGACCGGGACCGGGAAAAGTCCCGGTTGTTTCGCGGCTTTCCCAGCCAAGAATTCCCGGTTTTCAACCCGAAAAGTCCTGAACATAAGGATAAATTCTTAACCGAAAACATCGGTAAAATTCTACGGTATGATCCCCGATTAGTTAAAGTAATAATTATTATATGTTTTTATTTTGGGAATTTTCTCTCCGTTGTTTGCGCTACATTGATCGAAATATCAGTGCTTTGATCAAATCAGAATCCTTTTTGCAAATTGATCAAGATTTGTTGTGTGAAATTCTCGAAAGAGATCAGCTGAGAATTAAAGAAATTGAACTTTGGAATGCGGTAAAATAAATATTAAAATTATAATTAATTATTTTAAATTTAGGCACTCCGTTGGTCCGACGAACAGTGCCGTCAAAAAGGCATCGAATGTTCCGCTGAAAATCGAGGCAAAATACTTGGCCCGGCATTGTTCAAAATTCGTTTTCCACTCATACCAAAAGAGGATTTTACAAAAAGCGTTGGTAATAAATAATATTTTGATATTCGAGGGTGGGGCTTTATGGTTCAACTTTATTTTTTTTTTACAAAATTTCTATGCTTTTTATGCAAATTTTTCCACTATAAGATTGCCTTTATTTCTTATCGAATCGGAATCTAATTTTTATTTTGCACTAATTATAATTCTAATAACCTAATTCCATAGACTTAAAATTTAAAATTCCGTATGTCGTTTTTTTAATATTACAATGCCCCAAGTCAAGGCCAAACTCAATTGATGACTCATTTTATGAAGAATTAATTGTCTAATTAATTATCCATTTCAATCAAACTTCAGTTCCAACTGGTGTGTTAACAATTGAAGAAGTGATCAGCATTTATCAACACTATTCCCATCAAAACTTAAGTGATGTCCCTGGGCTTTTCCCATTGAAATTTCCAACGCACCGACGGATCAAAAATGAAGGCACAATTGAGATGGAAATTGAAAAAGTGTCCGAATTTGCGCTGGAGGAGAAGTATAGTCGTCGTCGATCCAGCGATGCCGTGGAAATTGGGAGATTTTCATGGAAAATAATGGCACAAATCAATACGAAAAACGAAAGCAATGAGAGATGGTTGGCCTTTTGCCTTTACCACGATGGCCATAAAAACGGTAAAAAAAAAACATTGACACTTTTCGTGAATCTTTCAGGGAAAAGATAAAAAAAAGTAATGAAATTTTCCTCATTGTTAAAGCTGATTGTAAAAGTTCGGCAACACTTCGAATTGTTTCACAAAAGAACGGCACGGAGGATTTAATTGGAAGATTTAATGACCAAATTTTTAATAAAGAAACAAATAACTGGGGATTTAATTATTTCATTAGTTTTGCGGTGAGTGGCGATTAAAAAGAAATTATTTTGCTAAATAAAATGCCTAATTTTTGTTCATTATTTTATCTCCTCCTAAAACTAAGGAATTGTTGGATCCGAGCAAAGGATTTTACAACAAAGACGAGGACAAAGTGAAATTGGCCATTGATGTCATTATGGACGAGCCAAAAATGGAGAAAATTATTTCCGATCCGAACAAATCCAACGGCACAATTTCGATGGAAATTGAAAAACTATCGGAATTTGCACGAGAAATCATTTTGAGTGAACATAAAAGCGAAACTGTGTACATAAAGGGAATGCCATGGAAAATATGGGCTCAAATTAAAGCGAGAAATGAAAGCAATGAGAAATGGTTGGGCTTTGCCCTTTTGTGCGACTCTTCTGAAAAAGGTTTGCTTATTAAATTATTAATAGAAATAAAAATAATTTTTCTATAAAATTGAGTAATTAATTTTGAAAAGGCTTTGTAAAAAGTAATTTTATAACGTACAATTTGGATGTTTTTAATTTTTCATTTTCAAAAAATTTCGTTTGATGATAAAAAACTAAAAATTATTTTAATTAAACCTTTTGAACGTTCGACTAATTTAGTTGATGTGGGGGGCTAAAACATAATTTATTGGTATTTAATTTGCTTTAAGATGGAAATTGGAGCCGCAAATGTTCGGCAGCACTTCGAATTGTCTCTCAAAAGAGCGATGTGGAGGATTTTAAGAAAGAATTCAATGAAGAAGTTTTTAACAATGAAAACCCTTTTTGGGGTTTTGTAAATTTCATTTCTTTTGCGGTGAGTGACGGCCGATGCAATTTAATTAATTGCATTTTTAATTTGAAATGGCAAATTAAGGAATTAATGGACCCAAGCAAAGCGTTGTACAACAAAGACGAGGACAAAGTCACCTTGGCCATTGATTTTACATGTAATTAGCGTAAACATTTCGAGAAGGATTGAAAAGAGAAAGGAAGGAAATCAGCAGAAAGAGTTTTCTGGAGGGCACAAAATTATTAATTTATTGATATAATATATCCTTTTTTGTATTTGGAAATCTTTTTTTTTTTTCTCTTTGCTTAGGGCTTCTTCGTTTTAATTTTATGTTTTCTTTTTCGCTTATTTTTGTCCTTCTGTTCTTTTTACATTGAGTAAATGTTCTCATTTGAATTGGCTTGGCTTGATAAATAAAGCCCGGTTTTTGAGGGATATGCTTTTTTTTCTTTTTTGCTAAATGCTACGGCCTAATACGCACGAAAAACGGGTTTTAGGGATTCAAATATCAGGATCAATGCCGCGAAACGGGCAAGGGATCCCGATCCCGTCCGGGCACTAATATTTTACAAATCCGGCTTTTTCTGCTATCAGCAACAGCGTGGGGACCAACCATCGCGTAAAACGCATAAAATTTCAATAAAAATATACATACATTAACGGTAAAAAATTAGAGCAACCTTTTACTTAGTTCAACAAATGTTTATTTTTTGGAAATAGATAACAACGAATATAAAAAATAATTACTAAATTATTCAAAACTCGATACAGTAGCTAAATATTTTGACAATTTAATTTTAATTTACATTTCATTGAAGGTTTTTTAATTCAGCGAAATGTATAATCAAAATTTATACTAACGAATTATTTTTTATTTTTTACAGCAAATATTGGCTGCATCAATCTCATTGCTACCTCAATTTGTCCGTTGATTATTGGTAATATTTTAATGCTCAAACAAAAGATTACATTCCTCTCCTCCTAGGGATTATCCCTTTTGATAGCCTTATCAACATCGGCCTTGTCTAAAACTGGAAAATTTGCTAAGACTATGCTAATGAATCTAAGTAGGATTTTAGTTAAATTTTAAATTTTTTATTATAAAATGGCAGTACATCATTATAAACCAAGGTTGACGTCAGTTGTATTAATAAAAGAAGTGATAAAAACGATATTAATATAAAATGAATTAATTAATTTTTTTTTATTAAATATCCCACATTTTAAATATTAATCTTAAAAAACGTTTTTTAAAGCAAAAAAAAAAAAATCGCCGCAAATGAGGAAAATGATCAGTTCTGTTAAATTTTATAATTAATCTTGACAAATTGGTATAATGTTTGACAATTATTTATTAATTTGGGTTTGTAATAGAGCATCAAAACGAAAATCTCACCCAAATTTTCCAAAAAATTTTGCTAAATTTTAATAAAAAAAAGAAAATTACCAATTTTTTCCGAAAATCCACAAAATTAGGAATTTTTTTTAATGAGAATCTGCTAAAAATATTGTAAAAATTCTCAATTTTTCCCCTGGCGCCGCCTACCTGCACCGCCAGCCCATAAAAGTCCTTTATTTTCATAAAAAGTTGCTCAAAATCGCAAAATTTGTGCCATTTTTGTGGACAAAACTGTTAGCAAATCGCATTAAAAATTATAAAATTTTCCCGGCTGCGCCTATCGGCACCGCCGGACCCTCCTCCATGTTCCCTATAAGTTTTTTGGAAAAAGCGCGCAAAAAAATCAACTTCGATTTTTCATGGTTTAGAATTTCACAAAATGCTTATTTCTAGCAATAAATTGAAAACACATATAACATTTGAACATTTTAAACGAAGTTGAAAAAATTTGTAAAAATGAGGCTTTTTGACCCAAAATGAGGCGTTTTTGCATGCCAAATGAGGTTTTTGAAAATTTTAATGTGGGAGCCCTGGGTAATATGTATGGACTTCCGCACATTCCAATAAAAACGCAACCTCCCCTAAGGTTTTAGAACTAAGACATCACTTAAATTACAACCCCCCCCCCCGCTTATCAAATAAAGGTAATTTGAGCTCAAATACCAATTCTTGATATCATTTGATAGTCTTAACAGTTCGCTATTAGTCTGCAAAATTTCAAAAAATTTCCTCAACATTTTTGGCCATAAAATTTTTGGGTAATATGTATAGACTTTCCGCACATTCCAATAAAAACGCAACCTCCCCTAAGGTTTTAGAACTAAGACATCACTTAAATTACACCCCGCCCACTTTTTCAAATAAAGGTAATTTGAGCTCAAATACATAGTTAAATTGAAAAAAATAAGGACAGAAAAAGAAAGGTGCATATGACGAGAGCCGGATGCTATCAGTGTTTATTTGTTAAATTTTAAACAAATTTCATTAAATTTAAAAATTATAAGCAGCCCTACAACTGCAAAAATTGAATTTATATTATTAAAAAGAAATTTTGATTTTAAATTTACGCATGCAAGAAGTTTATTCTTTTTGATATTTTAAATTTATTTATTATCAAATGTAAATACATGGAGAAATTTTTGAAAAAAAAGTAATTCATCATAGAATTTACTTAAATTCTGCTTAGAAAAATATTTTCTAAACTTTTTTCTTGAAAAATTTCTTGGATTGGAAAATTTTTTTTTTAAATTTTTCGGGGAGGGACTTATACGGGTGGGGGAACGGCGGGGGGTACATTCCATGACTAAAAATGAAGCAACTTTTTGACGAAATAGGAAAAAAATTTATGAAAAAAATTCTTTAAATAAATAGCGGGTTTTCGGGATCATTGATCACGTATATGACACCAATTTTGCGAAGCCCTTCCCCAAATTCTTAAAAAGGTGAAAAATTAAAATTTTCGGTTTTCAGTAACGAAACCAAATAAAATTTTTGTTTCTTTAAATGTTTTATAAAAATATATAACTAGCGGGTAGTGAACAGTCGGAAATGGTCTTGGATAAATCGCTTCACGCTTTTGGAGCTTCGCTACCTAAATAAGCAATTGGGAAATGAAGCATTTGGAATTTTTAAAAATTTATTTTGCAATCATTCGCTTCTTCGTGACTTCAGACGGGCGCTTTGGATACGCTAAACTCGCTAAAATTTCCCCCGCAAAAAACAATATGCAAGCAAAAATAATTTCTTCTTTTTTACGTAAATTTATTTTCTATTTATTTCACTCTAAATCGATTTGCGTAGGCAATTATTAAAATGATTAAAGTAGGAGATTCGTTTAATGCATCATTTTTATGATAGGAAAATTGCTTTTTTTCATGAATTATTGCCAATATTTGCCTTTACACGTGAATTTATTGCTTGGAAAAAATCTACTTTTATTTTTAGACATTTTACAAAAAAAAATCCCTACTTTAAAAGTAGAATAAATATGAACAAATGGGTATTTAAGTGGGGTAATTATCGTCAAAATAATCAATTCCTTTTTTTCATATAATAATTGAGAAAATACGGTCTAATGAATCCCAAAGTCACATTAAAAATACGAGTGAAATCATTTAAAAATTATTTTCTTAATATTTTTTTTCCTCCCTCTTTACTGGTTTGGTAATCCCAGTTTAGGCGGATTATTGCTAATCAGCGCTTTTCCATTGTCCAGATCTTACAGGTAGAGAGGTGCCTATGTTACCACAGTTTTTTTTAACAATTTTGGACATTTTTCATCAATTTTTTAGCATATTTTTGAGATTTTAGGTATTCAGACTCTGTAAAATGAATTATTATATTTATTTAAATTAATAAAAAAAAATTTGAGAGAAACCAGCCTCGGACAATTTCAATCGGGCATCACTAGTGACCACAAATTAATACGTTTTGTCTCTTCAACTTTTTAAAATAACAAATTGAGATGCCCATTAGCGCCGATTGTTTTGGCGCAAAACGTTGTAAGTATTTCATGCACAGCAACCCTTAAAATACCAAGAAAATTGTTTTTCACGTCTGCTTTATTTAAATTGTTCAGCAAAAGTGGAAAATCACTTAAAATTTTATAACTGAAAATCGATTAGGAGTATTTAATAGCCATGGAATATGCCTGATTAGAGCTGTTTATTTATTCTACCTATATATATTTAGCACTCTTCTAACTTAAGAAAATTTTCAATTATATTATTTTTGACAATTTCGACTTTTTATGGAAATAAAAATTTATTTTTTTACGCTTTGTCGATTTTCTTTATAATAATTTTTTTTTAATTAATTTTTAAATCAAATTTGGCAACGGTTTTCTTAAATTTTGAAATTCAAAATTTTTAAAATTTTATTTCATTCATTTGTATTTATGAAATATAAAATACATTTTATTTAAATTTCCACTCACCGAAGAACCAAAATAATCAAATCCAAAAATGTGAGATAAATCGAAGGCTCGCAACAATGAGACTTATTTATCTAGGGACTGTTTAATATTCTAATTTAAGTTGACAAAATAATTACCCATTTTATTATTTTGCTATATTTTCCATTTTTGCCAATTTATATTTGAAAATTATAAATGCAAATCCTCCACAAAATGAATCAGGTAATTCTGATCTTACAGGTAGAGAGGTGCCCATGTTACCACAGTTTTTAACGATTTTGGACATTTTCGTCAATTTTTTAGCATATTTTTGAGGTTTTAGGGTATTCAGACTCTTTAAAATGAATTATTATATTTATTTAAATTAATAAAAAAATTTTGAGAGAAACCGAGCCTCGGAAGCGCTTTTTTCTAAGTTAATTTTAAGCGCTAAACAACGAATCTGATATTTATTTGAGGCTATCATGTATTTTGCGTAAGTTGTGAAAATTTACGTGTTAAGTTTAAAATTTTTTAAAATGATCTTTTCCACAAGTTCGTTGCTCTCCAATGTCTTTTTATTTTAATCTGTGGCTGAAATTTAAGAAAATAAGGCTTATATTTATAGTTGCAAAAAACTGCCAAAATAATTAATTTTTAATTTCTAAAAAACCCCCAAAAATAGGTGCTAAAAATGGTAAATAGTTGCTAAAAACTTTCAAATTTAGGGATGTAAAATTACAAAATTTATTCACAAAAGTAAAAAAAAATTAGGCCAAATCATAGTGAGCTAAATAATTTTTAATATCACAAATTCTTGTCAAGAAAAAATAAATAAATTTTGGAGATTGATTTTTGAGATTCATTTGTTAGGGGGTGCATTTTTGAAATTTTTCATGCCATTCTTAGGGATGTATTTTTTGAAAAAAATTTTTAGATCGATTCTTAGGGGGTGTGTTTTTTGTTTTTATTACATTTTTCATAACAAATTTTTTCACAAGCAAAAATAGTTGAAAATAGTTTTTAATAAAAAATAATTGCTATGGTAAACTTTGTTTTGCAAAATTCCGAAACCCGGACCCGAATTCGAGGGCCCGAATTCGATCCAAAATTCGAATTCAATAATTATAAGGAAAACGTATTTTGTTAACAGTTCAGTTTGTTCCCCCATTTTTTGAAAGTTTTTATTTATTTCAGTCTTAAAAACGTTTTAAGGGGGGGGGGGGGGTTTCAGTATATCTGATCACGTTATATAACATCCATTTTGACCATATTTGAAAAGTTTAATGATTTGAAATCTTTATACTTCAAAATTAATAATTCTTTTAAAAGGATGGACAAAATTTCACTTACAAATTAGTAGGAAGACAAATAAACAGAATATATAATTATAATTTAAGGTGTCAAAATGAAATATACCTTCTATTATTCTATCATATTGTCTGTTTTTGCCAATTTTCGTGTAAAAGCATTGCCGACAAAAAATAAAGCAGGTAAATATATAATTAATTTATTGTATTTTTCTAAGTTTGTGCCGAAATTGTCCAACAATTTAACTATCATTCAACAAGGGCCCTAAACAGAATTCCGAGAATGTTCCCGGAAATACGGAATCCGCCGGCACACCCTTTACCCAAGCCCGGGATTTTTAAAATTAGCTTAGTCAGGTTTTTATCAAAAAGAACAGTTGTCTGTGTTCCAAGGATGGAACTGAATTTTGAGTTCAGACTTTGGGGCGGGGAGGGGGGGGGGGGACCGGAATTCTGACTTCCGAAGTATATTCGAAGTCAACTGATTATTTTGAAATTTAATAATTAATAGTTTTAATGTCGTAAAATTTTCACTGCAATTATTTTATTTATGACTGTTTCTCATCTAATTTCTAATTAAAGTTGTCAACATGAGTTTTTTTTTGTTATATTTTCTGTCTTTGCCAAGTTATATTTGAAAATAGCAAAACATTTCCACCAATAAATAAAACGAGAAAATTTATTATTAAAATTTACGGAAACAAGAAATACGCCTGACACAAGCCTACTAAATGAAATAATTATGCCTCTCTATTTTCGAATTTTAAGGGCCAAGCGATGGACAAATTGTCAATTCATTGGCAGACCAAATGGAGAAAGTGTTCGACAACGAAGAGTATTCGGATGTTCAATTTTTGTTTGGGAAGGACAACAAAAAGGAGGGGCGAGTCAATAAAAAAGCAAAAAAACAGGAGGCGAGTCAAAAAAAAAAAGCAAAAAAAAAAAAACATTTATTGCCCAGGGATAAGCCAAGGGTATACAATTTTAGGAATATATGGATTTTGTAAGGAAGAAGCTAACTGACAAAGGAGGGTGGCCAAGTGTTCATGGGGTTTCGGAACCAAATTTTGTAGGTGGGTAGAGCACCCCTGAGTTTTTAAGAAAAGTGGTTTCAATTTCTGCGAAATGAGTTTTTTAATGAATAAACAAATAAAATAATGAATTAACACTGTTGCAGTGTCCATTGGTGTAGAGGTAGTGTGCTGGTCTCGGTTTTTCGGGTCACAGGTTCGAATCCTCTACGTTCTAATACATTTTACAATTTTTATTTTTTGCTTTTTTATGCAAAGGTCATTTATCAAAAAATTTTATAAAATAAAATTTTTATTTTTTACTATGTTCACACGTAAAATATTCAATAAAAATATTAGATATTTTTTTTAACTATAAGGATATTTTTTTTATCTTTATCTTTAAAGAATTTTTGATTTTAATGAAAAAAAATTTAAAATAAAGATTTTGTTGCATAAATAATTTTTTAATAATTGACTTTGCATAAAAAAGCAAAAATAAAAATTTAAAACAACGCGATAAGTTAGAGAAGAAGGTGTCGGTAGTTCAGCTGGTAGAACACTGCGCTCGTAAATTTTAAAAAATAATTTTTGAAATTTTTAGGTTATATCAGCTCATAAAGTGATTCTCTCCAGTGCTTCCGATGTTTTTGAAGCAATGTTCCGTTATGATAAAGGTCAAATTGAGATCACCGACATTGAAATTGGTGCATTCAAAGTGATGCTAACATTTATTTACACGATGCGTTTAAACGGATTGGATGCCAATAATTTGTTGGATGTTTTAAAAGCGGGTGATTTAATTTAAATTTTAAGTAATAATTTAATTTAATTTTGTTTATAGCCGACAAATATAATATCATTGGCCTGGTAAAGAAATGTGCCGACTTTCCCATTGAAAAATTGCCAAATGTTTTTGTGGCCCTTGAAACGGCTCTGTTGCTGAATGTGGAGGTGAGGAAAGAATTTTAATTATTATGTCAAGTAAACGCAAATTAAGTTCCTTTATTAAAAAATTTTTTATTCCAAATATACCCCTGAAAGATGGAAAATTTTTTTTGAAAATACGCCCCCTAAAATCGAAAAATTTGGAAAAAATACCATAAATTGTGAAAAAAAAAAATTTATGACCGAAATTCGCTTAAAAATAACTAATTTTTCAATATTAATCTCTAGTATTCTATAATACATATTTTTAGAATTATTCTTTTCCTTTACAAAAATTTTTACGGGTGTACAAATGTTTTTCAAAAATTCAAGCCAATTTTCAGAAATTTTAGTATGCCTCCTGAAGAGTTCAATTAGTAATATTACACTTATTTTTATTTTAGTATTTTGCTCACCGCTGTTTTCGTTACATTGATCAAAATATCCGTGATTTGATCAAATCAGAAGCCTTTTTACAAATTGATCAACATTTGTTGTGTGACATTCTCGAAAGAGATCAGCTGAGAAGCAGTGAAATCGAAATTTGGAATGCGGTAAAACAAATATTTTAAATTAGAATTAATTATTTTAAATTAGGCACTCCGTTGGTCCGACGAACAGTGCCGTCAAAAAGACATCGAATGTTCCGCTGAAAATCGACGCAAAATGCTTGGCCCGGCTTTGTTCAACATTCGTTTTCCACTCATCCCAAAAGAGGAATTTACAAAAAGCATTGGTAATAAATAAATTTTGATGACTAGAGAGTTTGATATTTTGAAAAATGCCAGGCCATGATTTGGATTCAATGTTGGACTGGATTTTTATTTTCATAGATAAAATCCAGGTAGAAGTGAAGCCCGAGCTTTTAAGGCATGGGTCCAGAGTGAACCTGGATTTTTTAATATTTTTTTAAGAAAACTTAACAAATGTTTCAAGAAACATGCTAAACAACCTTAGTTTTATTTTTTAAGTAAAAAATTTCTTCATAAACGACCTATATTAACGACAAATATACCGTTTATCGTTTTTAATTTTAAAAGGCCCCAAAGTTCAAGGCCGAACTATACTGGTGGTGGCTAGCTCATTTTATAATGAATTAATTTGCTAATTAATTATCTATTTAAATTAAACTTCAGTTCCAACTGGTGTGTTAACATTGGAAGAAGTGATCTGCGTGTATCAGCATTATTCCCATCCAAATTTAAGTGATGCCCCTGGGCTTTTCCCATCGAAATTTCCCACGCACCGACGGTACAAAAAAGGAGAAACAATTGAGATGGAAATTGAAAAAGTGTCTGAATTTGCGCGGGAGGAGGTGGAAAGTGAGCGATTAAGCGATGCCATGGAAATTGGAGGATATTCATGGAAAATAAAGGCAGAAATCAGAACGAAAGACGAAAGCAATGAGAAATGGTTGGGCTTTTTGCTTCAATATGATGGCCCTGAAAAAGGTTAAAAAAAAAAGTAACTTTCGTAAATCTGTCAGGGAAAAATTAAAATTAAATAATTAATTTCATTTAAAAAACTTAAAGTTACTCAAAAAATAATTAATTTTTAAAAAATTAAAGTTGCTCTGTTTTAAGCTGAATTACATTTACTATTTTTTACCATCTTCTCGTTTTTCTTTACGTAATATAATATTTAATTGAAAAAATATGAAAAACTCCAAAATATGGAAATTTTGGTCCACTGAGTTTAACTGTTACTTTTCATATACATTTTTCTATAACCATTTATTTATACATTTTTGTGTTGGAAACACTTTGTTTGTCTGGGCTTTTCAGGGTCGCTGCCGAAAATTTTCGGTTTTTATACTTATTTTCGAATTCGGACTCAGTGATTCCAATATGCCGAAGGGTTGCAAAAGCGTGATCAGCTACTCTGAAAATCCCAGACAAAGTGTCATTAATAAAAGAATGCCAGAATTAAATGGAAATTGAAAATGTATATGAAAATTACCAGTTAAATTAAACTTAATGGTAATTTTATTAAATATTTAATTTTATTGTACAGAAAATTGGTCTTGTAAAAGTTCGATGATTTTTCGAATTGTTTCACAAAACAACGGAACGGAGAATTTAATTGGAAGATTCACTGACCAAATTTTTAATGATAAAAATAAAGCCTATGGATATAATTTTATTAGTTTTGAGGTGAGTGGCGATGCAAATAAATTTCTTTTGCTCAATAAAACCCCTAATTTTGTGTTCCTTATTTTATCGCCTACTATTATTCTTAATTCAACGTAATTGCTGTTTAAAATTAACAGTTATAATCGGAAAAAAGCTAATTAACATGTTTAAAAAAACAATTAACAACAATATTTGACGCAAAAGCTCCTCCAAATAAAATCATCAAAATTAAGGAATTGTTGGACCCGAGCAAAGGATTTTACAATAAAGACGAAGACAAAGTCATCTTGGCCATTGATGTCATTATGGATGAGCCAAAAACGGATAAATTTATTTCCGATCCGAACAAATCCAACGGCACACTTTCGATGGAAATTGAAAAATTGTCAGAATTTGCGCGAGAAATCTACAAAAGTGAACGTAGAAGCGAAACTGCTGAGTACATAAGAGGAATGCCATGGAAAATAGTGGCAGAAATTGACGAAGGAAGCACTAAGAAATGGTTGGGCTTTTATCTTTTGTGCGACACTTCTGAAAAGGGTTTGCTTATCAAATTATAAAATGGAAATAAAATTATTTTGTCTATAAAATTGGTGTAATTAATACCTCTATTGGAAAAATTTATGTAAACTGTAATTTATAAGGTTCAATTGAAGTGTTTTTTTATCAAAGATTTTCCAAAGGCATGCTCAAATTTTTCATTTTGCATTATTTTAAGATGGAAATTGGAGTCGTGAATGTTCCGCAACACTTCGAATTGTCTCTCAAAAGAGCGATGTGGAGGATTTTAAGAAAGAATTGGATGAAACAGTTTTTAACAATAAAGAGAAGTCTTGGGGTTTTAAATTCATTTCTTTTGCTGTGAGTGGCAATTCATTAATTAAAATAAATGCGCCTTTTACTTTTAAAATGACAAATTAAGAAATTAATGAAGCCAAGCAAAGGCTTGTACAACAAAGACGAGGACAAAGTCACCTTGGCCATTGATTTTAGATGTTATTAGCGTAAACACTTCGAGAACAATTGAAAAGGGAACGGAAGGAAATCAGCAGGAAGAGTTTTCTGCTGGAGGGCACAAAAATTACCAATTTATTTGTAAAACTATCCGATTTTTGTATTGGCAAATCTTTATTTATTTTTGTATCTTTTGGCTTCTTCGTTTTAATTCTTTGTATTCTTTTTTCGTCTCTTTTTTGTCCTTTCGTTCTTCAAATATTGCACGATAAACTGAGTCCGAATACACTTCAATCGGTTCTGTAAATTTTTTCAAAAAAAATAAATTAAATAAATATTTCATGAAACAATTTGCATTTACATATTAAATTAAAAATCAATAGATTCGATAGCAAAAAGGACAATTTTGGTCACTCAATAAAAAAAAGAAGACAATTAATATGATTTCTTAATAGCTTTGCGCCAAAAAAGTTCAATAATAACCACAGATTTACCTGCTTTATCTTTATGGCTGCAATGCTTTTACATGGAAATTGGCAAAAACAGAAAATATGCTAAAATAATGAGAAGTATGCCGTAAATGCTCTATTTGAAGGCACCCCTCTGGTAGAAGGCCCCCCTCCAATTAATGGCCCCTTTTTGGAGGGGTTGAACAATAGAAGGCCCCCTCCAATTAAAGGCCCCCCTCCGGGAGGGATCGAGTATATCCGCAGAGATTATGGGGCTTTAACGATGCCGAAAGCAAAATCTGATTACAGATTCGTTATCAGCACCTTAAAATACCCCTAAAAATTATTTTTCAGCTAAATTTGGGCGAAAAAATTTTTCCCAATCAAAAACCATGTGGTCCCCCCTTTGGTCCCAAATTCCCAAATCAATTTTATTTTTCGAATCTTTTCCAAAAAATAGTAGAAATATGAAAAAAATACATTTCTATAGAGCAAAAAATTGCTGGTTTTTTGACTATATTAATTTTCGAAAACATCCTTTAAGAACCGTGTTCTGATTTTTTGTCTGAAAATTCGAATTTTTCCAGAATTTCTGGAAAAAAAAAATTTCATTTTGATGATAGAAATTTCAAATAAAAATCATAAAATTCTCCTTATTTTTCTGTATTTTTAAAGCTTTATTGTACTTAAATTGACAAATGAGTTATAAATTTTCAAATACTAGCCCAAATTCCCGAGGGCCAAAATTAAAAATTTTCACAGTTTTTTAAAAATTCAAAAATTTGTAGAACATAAAATAATACTCCTATTCATGCTCTGCACTATAAAACTGGTTAGAAAAATGGTTTTCACCCCTTTTTGACCCACAAAAAATTTCTGAGATTTGATGTGAACAATACAAAGCCCCCCTCTTGTAGAAGGCCCCCCTCCAATTAAAGGCCCCTTTTTGGAGGGGTTGAACAATAGAAGGCCCGGGCCTTCAAAAAGAGCATTTACGGGTATTTCGTTTTGATACCTTACATTTAAATTTTTTGATTTTTCATTTCATTTAAAGTTTCAAATTTTGGGCAATTTTTGCATAAAATAAGTAAATAATAAATGTTTATTATTTTAATGCAGAAAGGGCAAAAGTGTAAATGGCTGACCTAATGATACACTTCTAGTCATCCTTCAGTACAAAATTTCCCCTTTTTATGAGTAATCTATTAACAATTTTAAAAATTTCAGCGCAAAAAAAAAAAAATTCAAAATTAATATTTTAATGCGAAATAATAGAGGTGTGCCGTGATTCACGGTCACGGTCACGGTTACCGTGAATTTCACGGGTTTTTTCACTCACGGTCACGGTCACGATTCACGGTACCAATTCACGGTTATTCCGTGAAAAATTTACACTGGATAAAATTGAGAATTTTAGAGAATTTGGTCTTTTTGGGCAAAATTTGCTAAGAAACAGAGCGAAATTTTCAAAATTTGCCCGGCGGCGCCTATCGGCACCGCCGGCCCCCACTATTCTTGAAACTTTTTTTGAACAAAGCCAACTATCAATATTGTGCGAAAACAAATAAAAAGTCAAGTTTCAAGGATGACCCCATTTAAATAAAAAATAATTAAATCTCTTTTTTAGGGATAAAATCTGTTAGCAAGGTTAACAAATTGCACTCAAATTTTCAATTTTACCTCCGGCGGCGCCTATCGGCACCGCCGGGCCCCAAAAACTTATTATTTCATAAAATTGGCTCAAATTCGCAAAATTTGGTCCTTTTTGGACAAAATGTGTGCATAAATAAGACTCAAATTTTCAAAAAAAAAAAATTTTCTGGCAGCGTTTATCGGCTCCCCATGGACCCCATTTTCCCAATTTTTTTTGTAAAATCATACCAGAAAAATGACGTTGTGAAAAGGAAAAAAATTAGCCGACTGAAAAAAAATAAACTCAAAAAATTCACGGTCACGGTCACGGTTACCGTGAATTTCACGGGTTTTTTGGATCACGGTCACGATTCACGGGACCAATTCACGGTCACGGTCACGATTCACGGGGTCAATTCACGGTCACGGTCACGATTCACGGGTTTTTTCAGTCACGGCACACCTCTACGAAATAAGTAAAAAAATTATGCCAAATTTTCAATTTAGTTGAGAATGTTCTTCAACTTTTCGAATTGTCTCTCAAAAGAACGATGGTCGGATTTGAAGAATGAATTTAATGACTACTTTTTTGACGACAAAAAGAAAATCTTGGGTTTTTATTTCTTTTCATTTGTGGTGAGTGACAACTAAACGCTCCC
The DNA here is from genome assembly GCA_023374025.1 of Heterodera schachtii. Lineage (NCBI taxonomy): Eukaryota > Metazoa > Nematoda > Chromadorea > Rhabditida > Heteroderidae > Heterodera > Heterodera schachtii. Next base: position 26,977 of record SIJG01000257.1, read on the forward strand.
TTAATTGATCCAATTATGACCAATTAAGGAACTGATAGATCCGAGCAAAGGCCTTTAGGACAAAATCGAGGACAACATGAAATTGGCCATTGATTTCATCGTGAAAGAAGCAAAAACTGAGGGCAAATCATAATCTATGAAGCGAATTGGTCTTGGTGCTGAATTTTGAGCCTCGGATAATTTTCATTCTCGAGCAATTTTGTGACCCTAAATTAATAAGGATTTTGAATTTTTCAGTTTTTAAAATGATTGACCTTTTATAATTTTTTTTAAACTGCCTGCCCTGTGTGTGAAATTTTTTTGAGGGTAAATTTGGCAAAATTTGGGTGGTCCGAATTTTTGTGCAAAAATGCGCGAGTTCTGAGAATTCGTTTTGACACTACGTTTTAGCGCCGACATTTTTGTGCAATAATGACTAACTGCTCTATTATCGTTATAAAAGTAAAAATTTGTGAAAAAGTTTGTTAAGAAAAAATTTAAAATTTCGACAAGTAATACCTTAGAAAAGCTTCTAAAGAAAAGCTTTCGAATGATACCAACAATGTTTGGAGTTAGTTGACAAAGAAAAAAGTTATAGAAAGTTTTAGTGGAAAAACATGCTGGGGCCAAAATTTTGTGGGCCCAACTGACGTAAATTAAATCTACATGCAATGAGTTTGGAAATTTTCATCCAGTTGCCAAAAGCGGCGCCAAATTTTCAGTTTTTTTCTTAGATAGAAATTTAGCCTTAATTTGCCGAAACGCCCCCGAAGAATGGCTTTTTCATAAAGGAATTTTTATTATTCTAGATCATCTAAAATTTGGATAAAGCCGAAAATTTATATAAATTAAAACGTGTAGCAAAATTAAATGCATTTTTACCGTTTTGACGTAACATTATTTAAAAATTTTGGCATTTTCATAAATAAGCTCAAATCAAAAAATACTAAAAGCGAGCATAAATATGAAAAATAAATATTTTTTCTAGATATTTCAAAAAAAAAAACAGTATCTTTCCAACACCAAGAATGAGGCAACCGTTGGCATCATAGTAATTAAATTTGTCAGATTTTCTGTTGTAACATTTCTTTTTTCCGGCACTTCCCAATGGGGACCGGTAAATTGGACACCAAAAAATTGGACACCAAGCGGAAAACTGGACACTGCCGGAATTTTGGACACCAAAGGAAAATTGGTCACCAAATTCCTCTTTAAAAAAAACGCAGAAATTAATTGAAAAATAAATTTGCGTAGGGTAAATTGATTAATGAATTGTTACCCTTATAGTATATCAGTTTCAGTAGGCACAATGATTGGTCAATGTGCCAAAAAATGCACAAAAGTGGGCGATGATTGGTCAAATAGTCAAGTCAACGAAAAATGGGAACCCTATCTAATAGAAAACTTATTTTCTTACTATTGCTGGTGTTAAAGATAATAATAGCAATATTTATTTCCATTTATCACGGTTATAAATTAAAGCTGCACATTAAAATAAAAATCTTTTATAACTTCTCTCAAACTTCCCCTGCAAAAAACAATATGCTAGCCAAATTGATTTTACTAAAGAATAAAAAATTTTTACGATTTTTCGCATAAATTTATTTTCTACTTATTGAGCTAAACGGATTTGCGTAGGCAATTATGAAAATGATCAAAGTAGAAGAATTTTTCATCGCCAATCTTGGGTATACACGTGAATTTATTGCTTGGAAAAATTCTACTTATTTTTAGAATTCTACAAAAATAAAATGCCTACTTTAAAGTAGAATTAAATATGAACAAATGGGTATTTAAATTGGGATAATTATCGTTAAATTCATCAATTTTTCTTATTTTCTATATAATAATTGAGAAAATACGGCCTAATGAGTCCCAAAGTCACATTAATAATACGAGTGATATCATTTAAAAAAAATATTTTTAGTCAATTTTTTTTAAGCAATTTTTGAGGTTTTTAGGGTATTCAGACTCGGTAAAAATGGTTTTTTATATTTAAATCAATAAAAAATTTTGAGAAAAACCGAGCCTCGGAGTCAAGGCTCGGTCTTGATTCTCGGGTAATTTTCAATCGGGCAGCATTTAGTGAGCACCAAATTAATAAGTTTGTAAAACAGCAATTGCGGACCCAAAACCTCGTATTTTCTAGCAGTTTTTGACATAATTCTAAAGGTTAGCCGTCGTTTTGGGGGTTTGTAACTTGGGGAAATTAGGTCAAAACACCCAGAAAATTATTTTTCACGATCTGCTTTATTGAAATTATTCAGCAAAAGTGGAAAATCAACTCAAAAAAAATTAAAAAATTATATGAAATAAGTATTTATAGCCGTGAAAAAATGCCTCATTCGAGCATTTTATTTATTCTGCCTACATATTTAGTTAGCACTCTTCTCACTTTTTTTTTTACAAAATTGGGATTTTGGCATGAAAGTTTTCAATTATATTATTTTTGACATTTCGACTTTTAATGGAAATAAAAACTTATTATTTTTTAACGCTTTTTCGATTTTTATTAATTAATTTTATTTTTGTTAGTATATAATAAAATTTGGGAATTTCGATTTTGTTAACTATAAGAATAAACATTTATTGTTTTATTGCTTGCCAATGTTGTCCATATTTGGAAACTTTTATGAAACGAAATATTTATGCTTCTCAAATGAAAAATTCTTTTAAAATGATGGACAAAATTTCACTTTGTTGGAAGGCAAACAGAATATTAATAAGAAATGCAATATTTTCCCTATTATTTTACCATATTTTCTGTTTTTGCCAATTTTCATGTAAAAGCATTGCCGTCAAAAGATAAAGCAGGTAAATCTGTAATTAATTTATTGTACTTTTCTAAGTTTCCTGTTGAAATTGTCCAACAATTTAACCATCATTCATCCAGTGCCGTAAGCTGAATTCTTAAAAAATTTCCGGAAATACGGAATTCCATCGGCACACCCCTTACCCAAGCCCAGTGTTTTAAAATTATCTTAAGTTACCTATATTTGAAAATAGCAAAGGCATTTCCACCATATAATAAAGAAGGTAAATTTTTTATTTTTTTTAAAAACAATTCATCAAGACCTTAAAGTTTTGCGGTACGGGGCCCGAAAAATCAGAGGTTCGAAAATTATAAATTCTTATAAAATTTATGGAAACCAGAAATACACCTGACACAAGCCTACGAAATGAAAATATTTATGCCTCTCCATTTTCAAATATTAAGGAACGAGCGATGATCAAATTGTCAATTCGTTGGCAGACCAAATGGAGAAAGTGTTCGACAACGAAGAGTATTCGGACGTTCAATTTTTGTTTGGGAAGGGCGACAAAACGGAGGCGAGTCAAAAAAAAAAGCAAAAAAAAAATCTCTTATTGCCCAGGGATAAGCGAAGTGCTTGTTTTGTAAGGAAGAAGCTGACTGGGAGTTTATAATTCTCTGTTTTTTAAATAAAAAATAATAATTTTTGTAATTTTTAAGATTGTATCAGCTCATAGAGCAATTCTCTCCAGTGCTTCCGATGTTTTTGAAGCAATGTAACCGTCACGATAAAGGTCAAATTGAGGTCACCGACATTGAAATTGGCGCATTCAAAGCGATGCTAACATTTATTTACACGAAACATTTTAACGGATTGGATGCCAATAATTGGCTGGACGTCTTAAAAGCTGGTGAAAATTTAATCTTTTCGAATTAAATAAATTGATTTTAATTATAGCCGACAAATATAATATCATTGGCCTGGTAAAGAAATGTGCCGACTTTCCCATTGAAAAATTGCCTAATGTTTTTTGGCTTTTGAAAAGGCTCTGTTGCTGAATATGGGGGTGAGAACATTATAATATCATATAAATGCAAATTAATGTGACTTGGAAGATTTGCTGAGAAAAAAGAAAAATTTGATTAATAATTGAGCCCGGACAGGAAAGGATCAAGCACAAAGACCCAATGATCCTCTTTTCAAAAATTTTTATTCGAAAAATATACACCTAAATATTAGGGTTGGTCACGGTCGTTTAACCGAACTGAAACCCGGGTTTTTGCGCCAAAAAGCAAAACCGAAAAACGGGGGTCTGAAAACAGGCATAGCCGAAAACCTGGGGTTCCGGTTTATAACCGGTCGTGGCCAACCCTAGTAAAGATGGAAAATTTTAGGAAAAAATACCCTAAATTGTGAAAAAAAAAATTTAGGACTGAAATTCGCGTAAAAATTCTCCTTTCGTAAATAGTAATCTCATGTATTCAAGTTAAACTAAGGATAGTTTCAACCGAAAACATTGGTAAATTCTACGGAAATTCCCCGACAATTAAATTAATATTATATATTATTTTGTTTTGGCATTTTGTTCTTCGCTGTTTGCATTACATTGATAAAAAAATCAGTGCTTTGATCAAATCAGAAGCCTTTTTACAAATTGATCAAGATTTGTTATGTGTTATTCTCGAAAGAGATCAGCTGAGAAGCAGTGAAATCGAAATTTGGAATGCGGTAAAATAAATATTTAAAATTATAATTATTATTTTTTATTTAGGCACTTCGTTGGGCCGACGAACAGTGCCGTCAAAAAGGCATCGAATGTTCCGCTGAAAAACGGCGCGAAATGCTTGGCCCGGCACTGTTTAACATTCGTTTTCCACTAATCTCAAAAGAGGATTTTACAAAAAGCATTGGTAATAAATTATATTTTAAGAATATTTTAGAAGATGAAATATACCTTTTTTAATTCTGATTGTGAGCTCAGGATTAGAAATAATTTTTTTAGAAATAAAGAAGAAATTTAAATAATTCTACTTTTTTATTTTTAACTTTAAAATAATTAAATAAATTTCCAAATATTTACTTATAAATTCCTATATTAAACTAATTACAATTTATTATGTATTTTTTAAACTCTTTACTGAGCATATTTTAATTTTCTAATATTTTTTTAATTTGTACCTTTGTGTTTTGCTATATTAATGCTAAATTACTTTGGCTAATATATTTTCAATTATAAAAGGACCTTCAAAACAACCCGTACTAATATAATCGTTTATCACTTATTGCTGTCCTTTTTGTTGTAAAAGGCTCCAGGTCCAGACGAACTCTATTAATGAATGAATTGATCCATTAATAATGAATTAATTGTCTAATTAATTATCCATTTCAATCCAAATTTTTGCATTTCCAAATAAAATCATCCAAATTAAGGAAATGATGGACCCGAGCAAAGTATTTTACAACAAAAACGAAGACAAAGTGAAATTGGCCATTGATGTCATTGTGGACGAGCCAAAAACGGAGAAATTTATTTCCAATCTCAACAAATCCAACGGGACAATTTCGATGGAAATTGAAAAATTGTCAGAATTTGCGCGAGAAATCATTAGAAGTGGACGTAGAAGCGAAACTGTGTATATAAAAGGAATGCCATGGAAAATATTGGCACAAATAGAAAAGAAAAATGAAAGCACTGGGAAATGGTTGGGCTTTTCCCTTTTGTGCGACTCTTCTGAAAAAGGTTGGCTTATCAAATGAAATAATAGAAATAAAAATTAAGACTTTTCTCGAGTCGAGACTCGAGACCGAGACTTTTTCCAAAAAATTTTCTTACACACTTAAAAATCGATAAAAAATCAATCTTTTGAGGTTTTTTATCACAAATTTTTGCTTTTTTCCTTATTTAGCTATCATCCATTTAAACTTTGATCAATTTGTAAAAAGGCGTCAGATTTGATCAACGGATTTTGATCAATGTAACGCAAACAGCGGAGAGCAAAATCCCAAAATTAAAAAAAATGTAATTTAACTACTTCAGGAGTCATACTGTATTTTACCGAGTTTTTCGGGTGGAAATTTATACTCGAATTATTTTTATAATTTCATAAAGCCTTGAATTTTGAAAAAACTCGATACAAATTTATGGGATCGGCCAGCACAGATTTCAACGCTAAATTGAAGCATAAAGTATCTGTGCTTGATCCTTTCCCGTCAGAGCTCTAATTATAATTATATTTTTCGGTTTTGTCAGCACCATTTCCGTACCAGGTGTTTTCGACAGTGATTGATTTCGACAGTGATTGGTTTCGACAGTAGTTGATTTCGACAGTACTTTTTAATTAGTTTTATACAAATTTATTGTACATACATATGAATTGAAATTAATATACAATTAGCATATACAAAAAATCTATTAACTAATCCAGAGTTTGTGTGCCCAGGTGCAAATCTGCAGGCTCTAATAGAATTCAAAAATCGAAAAACCTCTTCTATGTATCTGAGTATGAATACGGCCTACGTTTTGGCGAATTCCTAATCCCGAACGCGAATTCGAACAAAAAGTCGAAATTAAAAAATTTAATATTTCTTTGTTTTATTCCCAAATTAATCAAAATAAAATACCAAAAATCGCCCTTCTATAAATATACGAACAAAAAAAATGAATTGATAATTTTGAATTTCGACTTTTTGTTCGAGTCCGCGTCCGGTACTCGAAATTGGTCAAAATAAATGTCAGATTCGTAATCAGCGAACCCAAAAACACTAAGAACCATGTTTCAAACTTTACTGTCGAGATCACCACTGTCGAAAACTAACAGCACCACAATTTCCATTAATTTTTAAAATTCTTTCCTCACCTCCATATTCAGCAACAGAGCCTTCTCAAAAGCCACAAAAACGTTTGGCAATTTTTTAATGGGAAAGTCGACACATTTCTTTACCAGGCCAGTGATGTTATATTTGTCGGCTATAATTAATTCAATTTATTTTAAATCCAAAATCATAAAATTCACCGGCTTTTAAAACGTCCAACCAATTACTGGCATTCAATCCGTTAAAACGCTTCGTGTAAATAAATGTTAGCATCGCTTTGAACGCCTCAATTTCAATGTCGGTGATCTCAATTTGACCTTTATCATAACGGAACATTGCTTTGAAAACATCGGAAGCACTTGAGAGAATCTCTCTATGAGCTGATACAACCTTAAAAAATTTAAAAAATTATTATTTTAAATTTAAAATACACCCGATTCCTGAAAAATCCTTTTTCAAGCTTATTGAAATTTTTGAGCGTTTTATGAATTGATAATAAAATTATTCCTTTAGCTTATCCCTGGGTATTAAGAGATCTTGGGAGAAAACAGAAAAAAGGAAATGGAGCGCTGATCGCCTGCCATTTTTCACAAATTCGCTGATTGGAAAGGGCGGCGGGAGGGGGCTAGCTATATTAGAAGAAATAATTTTTTTAATATTATTCAAGACATGTTGCAATTATTATGGCCTCAAACCATAAAAAGGTTGACTTTTCTTTTCTTTTGGAGTGCAAATTTGTGAAAATTTCCGATTTCAGCAAATTTAATGCTTTACTTCAAATTCCCGACTTTACGTTTTCACGAATGTTTCATTTTGGCATTATTATTTTATCATTTTTAAATTTTCAATTTTTTCCTACATCACTTTGGCAATTTTTGATTTTATGGTTAAATAAATTTATTTTCTGCAAATAATTTTTAGCAATTATTATGGCGTTTTCAATTGTTTGGGTAATAAATTTGCAATTTATTAATCCTTTTGCACATTTCCATTTAACTTTTTCATTTAATTGATTTGATGGCTCAACGCAAAAGCTTATTTAAATTCTTTCAGCAACAGTGGAAATCATTCACAATCACATTCATTATTTAATTACTGACTCATTTCAGTGTTTTATTACTTATTTTTTCAGGATTTTCGCTTAATTTTTCCTTCTATTTGAATCATTTCTGAAGTAATCGAATATTAGATCAAAATGATTGTCCACATCCATTATTAATAGGCCCAATTATTATTAGTAGGGTTATAAGTTGTATGCACTACAAAAATACTAAATATGCGCATAAAATATGCACTAAAAATTCCTCACATTTGCCCTAAAACCCGAAAAATGCCCAAATATGCATAAATATGCCTTAAAAACTAGCAAAAATGACTTTGAATCCTAAAAAAATGCCAAAAATTATGTAAAAATTCAGAATTGAATTTAAAAAACCAAAACAATGACGAAGGAGCGTTTTTAAACAATTGCAAAAAAGTTTTTTTTATATGAACAAATTTTTTTCAAAAGTTTCACAAAAAGTTAAAAATTTGCCTATACTTTAGTTTACCACCCGCAAAAAAAAATGAATAAAACTGATGCGATTTATTCTCTCGTGCCCTGTAATGCCCAGGAAAAATACTCCCGAGGTGCGGAAATTCCAAAAAACCGGGTTTTGAACCGGTTCAAAACTCGAAAACTTGAGTAAAAAGGGAGGCACCCTGACTTTTTAAAACGGTCAAGAAGGTCAGGGTGGCTCCCTTTTTACTCAAGTTTTCGAGTTTTAAAACTGAGTCCCAGTGAAAATGGACACTATCACACAAATTGGTATCATTCGAAAGCTCGGCTAGCTAAGTCTAAAAAATCAGGTATGAAGTCGAACCAACGCCATCTAGGCACTGGGACAACTGAGTCCCAGTGAAAATGGAGACTTCAGTACCAAAAGAAATAACCATTTAAAAGCAAAAATTTCGCAAAAGGGAGCATGATGGAGCGAGACGTAGGGCGGAGGAAGCAGTCTGACTAGCGCCACAGGCGGTTGACTGCGAGGGCCCAAGGGTCCCCGCCAATCAGTCAACCGCCTGCGGATCACGCGCGGACTTCTTCCGTAGCCCGTAGTCTCGCCCCACCTACTGGCCGCCGTAGTCGAGTGTGCGGCGGTTTTTTAGCGCAATACTCGATATTCAGGCTAAGTGCATTATATAAGAAGAAAACTTTTTTTATTTTTTTGGTACTGAAGTGTCCATTTTCACTGGGACTCAGTTTTAAAACTCGAAAACTTGAGTAAAAAGGGAGGCACCCTGACCTTCTTGACCGTTTTAAAAGGTCAGGGTGCCTCCCTTTTTACTCAAGTTTTCGAGTTTTGAACCGGTTCAAAACCCGGTTTTTTGGCATTTCCGCACCTCGGGAGTATTTTTCCTGGGCATTACAGGGCACGAGAGAATAAATCGCATCATTTTTATGCATTTTTTTTGCGGGTGGTAGACTAAAGTAACTCCAAAAATTTTTCAATTTTTAAAAGTGTATGTATTTTTTAAATTCCCAAAAATCTATCCTTAGAGGTGTATTTTTCTCAAGCGCGCAATTAGAACATTAGACGAGAAATTGAAAGAGATTATGAATAATGGAATTGCATTTGGTGGCAAAGTTATGCTTTGGACGGGAAACTTTCGTCAAACCCTTCCAATTCAGAAACATGCCACGAGAGCAGAGATGGTTAATTCAACCATAAAGAGAAGTGAGTACTGGAAATTAGCTAAAAGATACCGATTGACAAAGAATATGAGAGCTCTTGAAACAGAGCAAGAATTTGCAAAAGATTTGTTAGAAATTGGAAGTGGAAAATGGAACAATGAAAATGATGAGGTAATTTTGCCCGAGGATTGCATTAGCAATGGTGATTTAGCAGATGAGATTTTTGGAAATTGTATTGCTTCTGAGAATTGGCATGAAATGGCTAAAAGTGCCATTTTAGCACCGAAGAATGTTGATGTTAGTGAAATGATTAACAGAGTTTTGGATATGTTGCCTGGAGAAGAAGTTGTGTATACCAGTATAGACTTAGCTCAAGATGAGAATAGACAAAGAGCAGATGACTATTTGGATGAGTATTTGAATGCTTTAAACCCTTCGGGGTTTCCTCGACATAAGTTGAGACTTAAGAAAAATGCTATTGTTTTGTTAATGCGTAATTTGAATATAGAAATGGGCCTTTGTAATGGTGCGAGAATGAAAGTTGAGCAAATGCATCCGAATTTGATTATGTGTAAGATTTTGACTGGAGACAAGGCAGGTCAGACTGTGTACATCCCTCGGATCACGCTTTGCTGTTCTGAAGATTATCCTTTTGACCTGCATAGGCACCAATTCCCGTTGGTGTTAGCATTTGCTATGACAATTAACAAGGCCCAAGGTCAAATGAACAAGTTGGAATTGATCTGAGGAAAGATGTTTTTAGCCATGGTCAATTGTATGTAGCTCTTTCGAGAGCAAGAGCTTGGAATAAGTTGAGAATTAGATTAGATGATAATAATTTAGAGAGAATGGTGAAGAATGTTGTGTACAGAGAATTATTAGATAATAGTGATTAGAAATTGTTTTAGATTAGAATTGGATTTAGATTTGGTTATAGTATTAGAATTGGTTTGGTTCGACAAATTTGTTGTTCTTCTGATTGACCAAAACTGTACGAATACGCTTAAAGTAAGACTTTCCTTTTAACTTCATAATTCTTTATTAAAAAATTATAATTTACAACACATTCGTAATTCCTAGCGGTTGCGATGCGCCGAAGGCGCATTCAACCGCTAGTGTAAATAAAACAAAAGAACAAAAAATGAAGCGAAAAGAAAAACAAAAAATTAAAACGAAAAAGCCCAAAAATACAAAATATTTTAAAATACAAAAATCGGATAGTTTTACAATAAATTGATAATTTTATGTCCTCCACAAAAAACTCTTCCTGCTTATTTCCCTCCTTTCCATTTTCAATCCTTCTAAAATGTTTACGCTATTCACATGTTAAATCAATGGCCAAGGTGACTTTGTCCTCGTCTTTGTTGTACAATCCTTTGCTTGGGTCCATTAATTCCTTAATTTATCATTTCAAAATAAAATGTACATTTATTTTAATTAAATTGCCACTCACCGCAAAAGAAATTAAATTGGTCCAACCACGAGACAGCACTTTATTGTTAAAAACAGACATTCCACCGAATTCTTTCTTAAAATCGCCCACACCGTTCTTTTGAGAGACAATTCGAAATGTTCCCGAACATTTGCGGCTCCAATTTTCATCTTAAAGCAAATAAATATAATCAAATATAAAATGAAAAAAAATTGAAGCATGACCTAGAAAAATCTTTGGATAAAAAACACCAAATTGCTAGTGATGCTCGAGAGTCTCGGTCTCGAGTCTCGACTCGAGAAAAGTCTCGGATTTTTTTGGCCTCGGTCTCGAGTCTCGGGTTTTCAGTCTCGGTTTCGGTCTTCGAGATTCGAGACCGAGAATTTTTTACACCCCTAATGATTGGCTTTTGGTAAACTTATATTTTTATAAATTTTATGTCCTTTTTTGTTGAATTTTGTTGACTTATTCGTGGTCTAGTGGGTTTTGTTCTTGGTTCTGTTCCTTATTTTTGCGTTGGATCAGTTCCCCTCCAAGTATTTATTTTTTCTTCTCATTTTCAAAATTAATGTTTATTCGATGGGAATTCAATTACAATTTTAACAATTAAAATAGTAAAATATGTCATTTTTGGACTTTTTGTTTACAAATTGCACTAAAAAGTTCAAAATTTTCCCCGGCGGCGCCTGTCGGCACCGCCGGGCCCCTGTTCCCGAAAAGTTTTTTGAAAAAATAGCACCACAAAAAATGGTGTAAAAAAGTCAATCATATGAAAAGGGAAAATGGATGATAGCTAAATAAGGAAAAAAGCAAAAATTTGTGATAAAAAAAACCTCAAAAGATTGATTTTTTATCGATTTTTAAGTGTGTAAGAAAATTTTTTGGAAAAAGTCTCGGTCTCGAGTCTCGACTCGAGAAAAGTCTTAATTTTTATTTCTATTATTTCATTTGATAAGCCAACCTTTTTCAGAAGAGTCGCACAAAAGGGAAAAGCCCAACCATTTCTCAATGCTTTCATTTTCTATTTCAATTTTTGCCTTTATTTTCCATGGCATTCCTTTTATATACACAGTTTCGCTTTCACGTTCACTCCAAATGACTTCTCGTACAAATTCCGATAGTTTTTCAATTTCCATCGAAATTGTCCCGTTGGATTTGTTGAGATTGGAAATAAATTTCTCCGTTTTTGGCTCGTCCACAATGACATCAATGGCCAATTTCACTTTATCCTCTTCTTTGTTATAAAATCCTTTGCTCGGGTCCAACAATTCCTTAATTTTGATCATTTTATTTGGAAATGCAAAAATTTGTATAGGTTTTGCGACAAAATTATTGTAATAATTGTTTTTTTAAACATGTTAATTAGCTGTTTTCCGATTATGACTGTTAATTTTAAATCACAATTAAGTAATATAAAAATATGAGGCGATGAAATAATGGAACCCAAAAGTAGGGATTATTATTTGGCAAAATTTAATGTCTTCATTATGATCAGTCGACCAAAATTACCATTTTTTAAATTATTCATTTAATGCAAAAATTTTGTAAATAAATACTCCAAACAAAAAATCTCGAGAAAAAGGAATTTTGTAATGTAATTCAGCTTTAACAATGAGGAAAATTTAATTTTTTTTTTTATCTTTTCCCCTGACAGATTAACGAAAAGTGTCAACGTTTTTTTACCTTTTTCAGTGCCATCGAAATAAAGGTAAAAGCCCAACCATTTCTCATTGTTTACGTTTTTCGTATTGATTTGTGCCAATATTTTCCATGGCATTCCCCCAAGGTCCACGGCATCGCTAAATCGGCGACTTCCCACCGCCTCCCCCGCAAACTCAGACACTTTTTCAATTTCCATCTCAAGTGTTTCTTCGTATTTGTTCCGTCGGTGCGTTGGAAATTTCAATGGGAAAAGCCCAGGGGCATCACTTAAGTTTGGATGGGAATAATGCTGGTAAATGCTGATCACTTCTTCCGTTGTTAACACACCAGTTGGAACTGAAGTTTGGTTTAAATGGATAATTAATTAGACAATTTAATGAATTATAAAAAGTTCATAGGAATATTACGACTAGTTTTTTTCTCTTTATAAAAATAAAAGGAATTTTCATTAGTTCTTTTGAGTTGTCTTCTCATGAATCCGAAATGATCTTTGATTTACATTATATATGCTTTTACCTATGATCACATCAAATCTTAGGTCTATGGAATTAGATTTTTCGAATTAGAATTAGTGCAAAGAAAGGTTCGAATTCGATTCTATTTTTCATTGTCCAGGTCAAACATTGAATCCAGCAGGTTATACCCAAATATTTTCAAAATAACATAGTCTTACTCATCAATTTAAGTTATTACCAACGCTTTTTGTAAAATCCTCTTTTGGTATGAGTGGAAAACGAATGTTTGGCAAAACTTTGTCAAGCATTTTTCCTCGATTTTCAGCGGAACATTCGATGTCATTTTGACGGCACTGTTCGTCGGCCCAACGGAGTGCCTAATTTTAAAATAATTAATTGCTATTTAAAATTTTTAATTTTACCGCATTCCAAATTTCAATTTCACTAATTCTCAGCTCATCTTTTTCGAGAATGACACATAACAAACTTTGATCAATTTGTAAAAAGGATTCTGATTTGATCAAAGCACTGATATTTCGATCAATGTAGCGCAAACAGCGGAGAGCAAAATTCCAAAATAAAAATATTACAAAAAATTAATAAAAAATTATATAATTATTACTTTAACTCGTCGGGGTTCGTACCATAGAATTTTACCGATGTTTTCGGTTGAGAATTTATCCTTAGATTATTTATAGGGCCCGGATTTATATTGACAAAAAAACACCAAAGCCGAAATATGGACAAAAAATTGGAGTTGTACGGGACCGGGAATTTTGAGAAAAACCGGGACCGGGACTTTTCGGGTTGAAAAACGGGGAATTTTTGGCTTGGAAAACAGCAGAAAAACCGAGAGCCGAGATTTTCCCGATCCCGGTCAAAACCGGGACGTAGGTACTCAGTTGTACGTTTTTTCAGTATCAGGTCCCGGTCGCGTACAACTCTATAAAAATAAAATAACTGGACAAAAAATTTATTAAAATTTTCTTGAATTTTTGAAAAAACGAACACCCGTAAGTTTTATTTGTCAGTAAATGAAGAATAATTTTAGATACATGAATAATGAGTTTAATAATTAAAATTCTTTTCTCACCTCCATATTCAGCAACATAGCCTTTTCAAAAGCCACAAAAACATTGGGCAATTTTTCAATGGGAAAGTCGACACATTCCTTTACCAGGCCAATGATATTATATTTGTCGGCTATAATTAAAATCAATTTATTTAATTCGAAAAGATTAAATTTTCACCAGCTTTTAAGACGTCCAGCCAATTATTGGCATCCAATCCGTTAAAATGTTTCGTGTAAATAAATGTTAGCATCGCTTTGAACGCCTCAATTTCAATGTCGGGCACCAAAATTGGGTTTTTCTTAGTGGCATGATCTTAAATTAAACTATATTTTTGAAATGTTTTTGGAATGAAATATTTTATTACCTTTTCCAGTGGGATTTTTTGAATTTTGCTCGTCATAACGGAACATTGCTTTGAAAACATCGGAAGCACTTGAGAGAATCGCTTTATGAGCTGACACAATCTTAAAAACTCCATATTATTTTATATTTAAAAATTGCTAAAGGAAAGGTTGAGAATTTTATTAATTTATCCACTAAAAAACTAATGTGAGTGGGCAAATGTTAGGCCTCGGCGGATGGGAATCGAACCCGCGCCTACACCCAATCCAATGTGCGCCAGGGATGGGCTTTCGCTTTCGAAATCTCTTTTTTCTGTATTTTCGTTTCGAATTTTGGCACGAAACCCATATGTAAAAAATTCCCAAAAAAGAATTAATTTAACTTATTGGCCCTTTCAAAATTTTTCGGTCTGTTTTATATTTTTAAATTTTTAGGTCAGTTTTTCTAATCGCATGATTGAAATTTTGAAGGCTCATCAATTGATTATTAAACTATATTCAAAATTTATATTTGCTTATAGATTTCCAGAAAATTTTGGAAAATTTTCAAAATATCATAATCCATAAAAATATGTCCTAAAAATGTAATTGTTTATTGTTGGGCATTAATAGAAATTTTTTTGCTTTTTTTGACTCGCCTCCTTTTTGCCCTCCTTCCCAACCAAAAACTGAACATCCGTATACTCTCTTTTCTTTAACACTTTGTCCATTTGGTCTGCCAACAAATTGACACTTTGTCCATCGCTTGTGCCTTTAATATTTTAAATGAGTTTATTAATTGAGTTACAGAATTACCTGCTTCATTTTTTGGAGGATTTGCATTTATTATTTTCAAATATAAATTGGCCAAAATGGATAATATAGCAAAATAATAAAATGGGTAATTCATTTTCTCAACTAAAATTAGAATATACAGTTCCTAAATAAATAAGTCTCATTGAGAGTCTTCGATTGATCCCACATTTTTGGGTTTGATTATTTTGGTTCTGCGGTGAGGGGAAATTTAAATAAAATGTATTTTATATTTTATAAATTATAAAATGTCTGAAATAAAATTTTAAAAAATTTGACTTTTTACAAATTTAAGAAACCGAAATTGCCAAATTTGATTTAAAAATTAATAAAAAAAAATTATTATAAAGAAAATCGACAAAGCGTAAAAAAATAAATTTTTATTTCCATAAAAAGTCGAAATTGTCAAAAATAATATAATTGAAAATTTTCTTAAGTTAGAAGAGTGCTAAATATATATAGGTAGAATAAATAAACAGCTCTAATCAGGCATATTCCATGGCTATTAAATACTCCTAATCGATTTTCAGTTATAAAATTTTAAGTGATTTTCCACTTTTGCTGAACAATTTAAATAAAGCAGACGTGAAAAACAATTTTCTTGGTATTTTAAGGGTTGCTGTGCATGAAATACTTACAACGTTTTGCGCCAAAACAATCGGCGCTAATGGGCATCTCAATTTGTTTTATTTTAAAAAGTTGAAAAGACAAAACTTATTAATTTGTAGTCACTAGAGATGCCCGATTGAAATTGTCCGAGGCTCGGTTTCTCTCAAAATTTTATATTAATTTAAATAAATATAATATTTCATTTTACAGAGTCTGAATACCTAAAATCTCAAAAATATGCTAAAAATTGATGAAAAATGTCCAAAATCGTTAAACGTATTTTCTCAATTATTATGTGTAAAAAAAAAGGAATTGATTGTTTTGACGATAATTACCCCACTTAAATACCCATTTGTTCATATTTATTCTACTTTTAAAATAGGGATTTTATTTTTGTAAAATGTCTAAAAATAAAAGTAGAATTTTTCCAATCAATAAATTCACGTTTAAAGGCAAAAATATTGGCAATAATTCATGAAAAAAGCAATTTTCCTACCATAAAAATGATGCATTAAACGAATCTCCTACTTTGATCATTTTAATAATTGCCTACACAAATCGATTTAGAGAGAAATAAGTAGAAAATAAATTTACGTAAAAAAGAAGAAATTATTTTTGCTTGCATATTGTTTTTTGCGGGGGAAATTTTAGCGAGTTTAGCGTATCCAAAGCGCCCGTCTGAAGTCACGAAGAAGCGAATGATTGCAAAAATAAATTTTTAAAAATTCCAAATGCTTCATTTCCCAATTGCTTATTTAGGTAGCGAAGCTACAAAAGCGTGAAGCGCTTTATCCAAGACCATTTCCGACTGTTCAATACCCGCTAGTTATATATTTTTATAAAACATTTAAAGAAACAGAAATTTGATTTGGTTTCGGTACTGAAAACCGAAAATTTAAATTTTTCACCTTTTTAAGAGTTTGGGGAAGGGCTTCGCAAAATTGGTGTCATATTCGTGATCAATTATCCCGAAAACCCGCTATTTATTTAAAGAATTTTTTCATAAATTTTTCTCCTATTTCGTCAAAAAGTTGCTTCATTTTTGGTCATGGAATGTACCCCCCGCCGTTCCCCCACCCGTATAAGTCCCGCCCCCGCATCGTTTCCCCCTCGGAAATTTAAAAAAAAAATTTCCAAACCAAGAATTTTTCAAGAAAAAAGTTTAGAAAATATTTTTCTAAGAAAATTTCTCGAAAAAAATTTTGAAAATTTTTAGCAGAATTTTAGTAAATTCTATGATGAATTACTAAGTTTTTTTCAAAAATTTCTCTTCATGTATTTACATTTGATAATAAATAAATATAATTTTTAAATTTAATGAAATTTGTTTAAAATTTAACAATTAAACACTGATAGCATCCGGCTCTCGTCATATGCACCTTTCTTTTTCTGTCCTTATTTTTTCTCAATTTAACTATGTATTTGAGCTCAAATTACCTTTGTTTGAAAAAGTGGGCGGGGTGTAATTTAAGTGATGTCTTATTGTTAGTTCTAAAATCTTAGGGGAGGTTGCGTTTTTATTGGAATGTGCGGAAAGTCTATACATATTACCCAAAAATTTATTTCAATAATTATAGCAAATCAATGATGAAAAAGCAAACTTAGTATTTAAAATGTGGGATATTTAATAAAAAAATTAATTCATTCATTTTATTTTAATATCGTTTTTATCACTTCTTTTATTCATACAACTGACGTCAACCTTTGTTTATAAAAAATAATGATGTACTGCCATTCTATAATAAAAAATTTAAAATTTAACTAAAATCCTACTTAGATTCATTAGCATAGTCTTAGCAAATTTTCCAGTTTTAGACAAGGCCGATGTTGATAAGGCTATCAAAAGGGATAATCCCTAGGAGGAGAGGAATGTAATCTTTTGTTTGAGCATTAAAATATTACCAATAATCAACGGACAAATTGCGGTAGCAATGAGATTGATGCAGCCAATATTTGCTGTAAAAAATAAAAAATAATTCGTTAGTATAAATTTTTATTATACATTTCGCTGAATTAAAAAACCTTCAATGAAATGTAAATTAAAATTAAATTGTCTAAATATTTAGCTACTGTATCGAGTTTTGAATAATTTAATAATTATTTTTATATTCATTATTATCTATTTCCAAAAAATAAACATTTGTTGAACTAAGTAAAAGGTTGCTCTAATTTTTTACCGTTAATCTATGTATATTTTTATTGAAATTTTATGCGTTTTACGCGATGGTTGGTCCCCACGCTGTTGCTGATAGCAGAAAAAGCCGGATTTGTAAAATATTAGAGCCCGGACGGGATCGGGAGCCGTTGCCCGTTTGGCCAATAAAAGAACAGAAGGACAAAAATAAGCGAAAAAGAAAATAAAATTAAAACAAAGAAGCCCAAAAACACAAAAAAAAGATACAAAAAACAAAAAAGATTTCCAAATACAAAAAAGGATAGTTTTACAATAAATAGGTAATTTTGTGCCCTCCAGAAAAATCTTCCTGCTGATTTCCCTCCTTTCTCTTTTCAATCCTTCTCAAAGTATTTACGCTACTCACATGTAAAATCAATGGCTAATGTGACTTTGTCCTCGTCTTTGTTGTACAATCCTTTGCTTGGGTCCATTAATTCCTTAATTTACCAGTTTAAAATTAAAAATGCAATTAATTAATTGCATCGGCCGTCACTCACAGCAAAAGAAATGAATTCAAAACCCCAAGACTTCGCTTCATTGTTAAAAACTGTTTCATTCAATTCTCTCTTAAAATCCTCTACGCCGCTCTTTTCAGAGACAATTCGAAATGTTGCCGAACATTTGCGGCTCCAATTTCCATCTTAAAGCAAATTAAATACCAATAAATTATATTTTAGCCCCCACCTCGCCTAAATTAGTCGAACGTTCAAAAGGTTTAATTAAAATAATTTTTAGTTTTTTATCATTAGGGATCATTTTTTTATGTAAATACATGTTTTTTTCCTGGATTCTCCATGCTCTAATTAGTAGGAAAAACACTTTCTTTTTTGTGTTTGCGAACAAAAGTTGGGACTTTTATTTACATATTTTTACATATTTTCGGATTTTTCTACATATTACATATGTACATGTTTTTATACATATTTTGGAGTTTTTTTTATAAAATACACCCAAAAATATCCAAAATTTCGTAATTTTCTTCAAAAATTTTGAGAATTTATAGAAATTTTTTGCGAAAAGTAAAAATTTTTTTTGAAAATGTGCCCCAAAAAAATAGTTTTTTTTTCAAAAATGGGATATAAATAAATTAATTTTTAAATTATTAAAAGATAATTCTAAGCCTATTTAGGTCATTTTTATGGCAATTTGTGCCTATTTCACCCTTTAGAATGAATTTTTTTTTCCAAAAAACAGCATTTAAAAAATTTTATTTACATATTTTAGTACATATTTCTGGATTTTTGTACATATTTCATATATATTTCAGTGTTTTTTATACATATTTTATTTACATATTTCGCGATTTTTCTTACATAAATAAATGATCCCAATTTATCATCAATAAAACTTTTGAAAATGAAAAATTAAAAACAATCCAAATTGTACGTTATAAAATTACTGTTTACAAAGCCTTTTCAAAAATTAATTAAACTATTTTTATTAAACAATTTTATTTTTATTATGTAATTTGATAAGCAAACCTTTTTCAGAAGCATCGCACCAAAGGAAAAAGCCCAACCATTTCTCAGTGCTTTCATTTTTCTTTTCTATTTCTACCGATATTTTCCATGGCATTCCCTTTATGTACAAAGTTTCGCTTCTACGTTCACTTAAAATGATTTCTCTCGCAAATTCCGATAATTTTTCAATTTCCATCGAAAGTGTGCCGTTGGATTTGTTCGGATCGGAAATGATTTTCTCCGTTTTTGGCTCTTCCACAATGACATCAATGGCCAATTTCACTTTGTCTTCGTCTTTGTTGTAAAAGCCTTTGCTCGGGTCCAACAATTCCTTAATTTTGATGATTTTATTTGCGACAAATATTGGAGTTAATTGTTTTTTTAAACATGAAAATTAGCGATTTTTTCATTTAGAACTGTTAATTTTAAACCGCAATTATTTAATATAAAAATAAGAGTTGTGAAAATAATGGAACGCAAAAATACGAATTTTAATTATGCAAAATAAATTTACCCACTCACCGCAAAACTAATGGAATTAGGAAATCCAAAGCAGTTTAAGTTTAGATCTTTAAAAATGTGTTCTTTGAATTTTCCAATTAAATCCTCCGTGCCATTATTTTGAGAAACAATTCGAAATGTTGGCGAACTTTTACAAGACAAATTTTCTGCACAATGAAATAAAATATTCATTATAATTACCAGTAAGTTTAAAGTCTTCATTATGAGCAGTCGACCAAAATTACCATTTTTAAATTATTCATTTAATGCAAAAATTTTGTAAATAAATAACCAAAACAAAAAATCTCGAGAAAAAAGAGTCTTAAAAATGTAATTCAGCTTTAACAAAGAGGAAAATTTAATTATTTTTTTTTAGATTTACGAAAAGTGACAACGTTTTGTTTACCTTTTTTGGGCCATCGTAGCAAAGGTAAAAGCCCAACCATTTCTTATTGTTTTCGTTTTTCGTTTTGATTTGTGCCAATATTTTCCATGGCATTCCCCCAATGTCCACGACATCGCTGAATCTGTAACTTCCCACCGCCTCCCGCGCAAATTCGGACACTTTTTCAATTTCCATGTTAATTTTGTCTTCATATTTGTATCGTTGTTGAGTAGGAAATTTCAATTTAACTTTGGATGGGAATAATGCTGGTAAATGCTGATCTCTTCTTCAATTGTTAACACACCAGTTGGAACTGAAATTTGATTGAAATGGATAATTAATTAGACAATTAATTCATTCATAAAATGAGTCATCAATTGAGTTTGGCCTTGACCTGGGGCCTATTTTAGGTCTATGGAATTAGGTTATTAGAATTATAATTAGTTCAAAATAAAAATTAGATTCCGATTCGATAAGAAATAAAGGCAATCTTATAGTGGAAAAAATTGCGGTCTTTTAAAAATACTTTCATAACAGTGATTTAATTATTTTCCGAAAAACGAATTTTTCCAAAATTTATTATCAGCTAACTTCTTCATTTTATGATAGAAAATCTAAAAAAAAGTATAAAATTCTCCAGATTTTTCTCTATTTTTAGCGCCTTTTTGCACTTTAATTGATCCTTTTAGAAGTGAATTATGAATTTTCAAACATTCGCCTAAATTTCCAATGGCCACAAATGAAAAATCTTTCAATTCAAAAATTTCATATTAATATTTAAATTTACCATTATGCAAAAAGCCAAAAATTTTGACCTATTTCAAAAACTAATAAAAGTTTAAATAAAAATTTTTATTGAAAAAAAAATTGCATAAAAATCATAGAAATTTTGTAAAAAAAATAAAGTTGAACCATAAAGCCCCACCCTCGAATATCAAAATATTATTTATTAAAAACGCTTTTTGTAAAATCCTCTTTTGGTATGAGTGGAAAACGAATGTTGGACAATATTGGATCAAGTATTTTGCCTCGATTTTCAGCGGAACATTCGATGCCTTTTTGACGGCACTGTTCGTCGGACCAACGGAGTGCCTACATTTTAAAATAATTAATTGCTATTTAAAATTTTTAATTTTACCGCATTCCAAATTTCAATTTCTCTAATTCTCAGCTCATCTCTTTTGAGAATTTCACACAACAAATCTTGATCAATTTGTAAAAAGGCTTCTGATTTGACCAACGCACTCATATTTAGATCAATGTAGTGCAAACAGCGGAGAGCAAAATTCCAAAATAAAAATATTATAAAAAATTAATAAAAAAATTATATAATTATTACTTTAACTCGTCGGGGATCATACCGTAGAATTTTACCTATGTTTTCGGTTGAGAATTTATCCTTAGGTTATTTATAGGGCCCGGATTTATATTGACAAAAAAAAAGACACCAAAAATATGGATTATTATTATCGACGAAAAACGAAAAATATAGACAAAAAGCTGAAATATGGACAACAAATTAGAGTTGTACGGGACCGGGAATTTTGAGAAAACCGGGACCAGGACTTTTCGGGTTGAAAACCCGGGAATTTTTGGCTGGCAAAACCGGGAAAAAACCGGGACTTTTCCCGGTCCCGATCAAAACTGGTCAAAACCGCGACATAGGTACTCAGTTGTATCTTTTTTCAGTACCAGGTCCCGGTCGCGTACAACTCTACAAAAAAAATAACTGGACAAAAAATTTATGAAAATTGTCTTGAATTTTTGAAAAAACGAACACCCGTAAATGTTTTTGTCAGTAATGTAGAATAATTTTAGATAGATGAATTATATAACACTAGAGTTTATAATTTGCAAAATTGGATATTTTTAGTCGAATTTCGGTCATAAATTTTTTTCACAATTTATGGTATTTTTCCTATTTTTTTGGTTTTAATGGGGGTGTTTTCAAAAATTTTTCTTTCTTTAGGGGTATATTTTTCGAATCAAATTTTTCATGAGAATCTGTGGGTCTCTGTACTTGATTCCTTCCTGTCCGGGCTCTTATTATTAATCACATTTTTTTGTTTTCTCACCACAAACTTTCAAGTCCCGTTAATTAGTGTTAATGAGATTAATAATTAAATTCTTTCCTCACCTCCATATTCAGCAACAAAGCCTGTTCAAAAGCCACAAAAACATTTGGCAATTTTTCAATGGGAAAGTTGACACATTCCTTTACCAGGCCAGTGATGTTATATTTGTCAGCTATAATAAAAAAAAATTTATTTAATATTCAATTAATAAATTTTCACCAGCTTTTAAAACGTCCAACAAATTATTGGCATCCAATCCGTTAAAATGTTTCGAGTAAATAAATGTTAGCATCGCTTTGAACGCCTCAATTTCAATGTCGGTGACCAAAATTTGACCTTTATCATAACGGAACATTGCTTCAAAACATCGGAAGCACTGGAGAGAATAGCTCTATGAGCTGATATAATCTTAAAAAAGGTCAAAAAATTCAATTTAAAGGGCTGACGGAAAAATTTAGAGAATTGAAGTAATTTTTCCTACAAATAAATAATGATAATATGTTAGAACTCGGGTGGGAATCGAACCCACCCTAAATCCCAATCCGTGGGCATCCGACCATTGAGCTACCGAGGCATATTTATTGGTCTTCTCAACATTGAAATTTTGATCTTATATTGATCATTAAACTATATTCAAAATTTATATGCATTTGCTTATAGATTTTGCAGAAAATTTTTCGAGAATTTAAAAGATTTTCCATAAAAATATGTTATAAAAATATAATGGATTATCCTTGGGCATTAAGAAATGTTTTTTTTTTTTTTGCTTTTTTGGACTCGCCTCCTTTTTGTCGCCCTTCCCAACCAAAAATTGAACATCCGAATATTCTCCTTTCTTCAACACTTTCTCCATTTGATCTGCCAAAGAATTGACAATTTGTCCATTTATAATTCCTTAAAATTAGAAATTTATTAAGAGGAGGAATATATATAATCATTTCATGAAATTGGGTAAGGTCATAGCCAGCGGAATTTCATATTTCAGGAAATTCTTTGGAAACGCCATTCACGGCTTTGGTTGAATGGACATTACAACAGGAACTTAGGGAAAGTTCAATATATTTGCAGATTTACCTGCTTTATCTTTTGGCGGGAATGCTTTTACATGCAAATTGGCAAAGATGGAACATATAATAGAATAATAGAATGTAAATGTATATTTCATTCTGTCACCTTAAATTAGAAATTAAAAAAAATTAAATGTTCAGTTGGTCTTAGAGCCGAGAATTTTGAAAAAATCGGGATCGGATTCCGGGATATGATTCCAGATGAAAAACCCGGTTTTGCTCGGATTCAAATCCTGATTTTGCCATGGTCCCGATCCGGGAGTCTTTTAGTGCTGGGATTCCAGCCGGGATATCTCACTACCAGTCGGCAACGCTAAAATGTGAAGTGGGTCCAGCCATGTAAAACAAAAAAAAAATGGGGGAAATGAATCTCGGAATCTATTTTAATATGAAAAAATAATGAATTTTAAGCGATAAATTAAGAAGATACAATTCCAAGGACATAATAAAAGAAAATCAGGACAAAGTGACGAAAGTGATCATTTGGGTGGGAAGATACAATTCAAAGGACATAATAAAAGAAACCAGGACAAAGTGACGAAAGTGATCATTTGGGTGGGAAGATACAACTCAAAGGACATAATAAAAGAAAACCAGGACAAAGTGACGAAAGTGATCATTTGGGTGGGAAGAAACAATTCAAAGGACATAATAAAAGAAAACCAGGACAAAGTGACGAAAGTGATCATTATTCAAAGGACATAATAAAAGAAAACCAGGACAAAGTGACGAAAGTGATCATTTGGGTGGGAAGATACAATTCAAAGGACATAATAAAAGAAAAGCAAAGTGACGAAAGTGATCATTTGGGTGGGAAGATACAATTCAAAGGACATAATAAAAGAAAAGCAAAGTGACGAAAGTGATCATTTGGGTGGGAAGATACAATTCAAAGGACATAATAAAAGAAAACCAGGACAAAGTGACGAAAGTGATCATTATTCAAAGGACATAATAAAAGAAAACCAGGACAAAGTGACGAAAGTGATCATTTGGGTGGGAAGATACAATTCAAAGGACATAATAAAAGAAAAGCAAAGTGACGAAAGTGATCATTTGGGTGGGAAGATACAATTCAAAGAACATAATAAAAGAAAATCAGGACAAAGTGACGAAAGTGATCATTTCATCCGAATATTCTCCTTTCTTCAACACTTTCTCCATTTGGTCTGCCAACGAATTGACAATTTGTCCATTGCTCGTCCCTTAAAATTAGAGATTTATTAAAGAGGAGGATATACATAATCATTTCATGGAATTGGTTAATGGGCATAGCCAGCGGAATTTCGTATTTCAGGAAATTCTTTAAAACGCCATTTACGGCCCTGGTTGAATGATTGTTAAATTGTTGGACATTTCAACAGGAACTTAGAGAAAGTTCAACAAATATTTACAGATTTACCTGCTTTATCTTTTAGCGGCTATGCTTTTACATGCAAATCGGCAAATACGGCAAATATGAGAAAATAATAAAAGGTATATTTCATTCTGTCACCTTAAATTACAAATTCAAAAAAATTGAATGTCAGTTGATCTTAGAGCCCGGAATTTTGAAAAAGCCGTGATTCGGGATCGGCTCCAGGCCATAATAGGATTCCGTGATTGAAAAGCCCAGTTTTGCTTGGATTCAAATCCTGGTTTTGCCCTTTGTCCCATCAGGGAGTCATTTTTGTGCTGGGATTTCAGCCGGGATATCTCACTATCAGTCGGCAACCATAAAATGGAGGAAATTTTTTATAAATCTAGGAATTTATGGTACTTAATTTGGACACCCTATGATGCTCTGCGGGTATACGACGTAGACTCACCATTCAAAAAGCAATTCGGTAGAGAATTTTATCCTCTTTCTGATAGGCCTATTCAAATTTTGCAGAAAAATTTTCGCAACCCCCTAGGAAATTTTTTTGAAATTTTTCCCGATTTCACGGCATTTTTGGCTTTCCAGATCACCACGAAGGAGTGATCTGAGCAAGTTGGTGTAAAAGACTTTTTTGATTAGCATCGAAACATCAAAAGTTAGCTTAGCAGGAATTTTTTCAGAATTTTATCTCAATAAAAAATTGAGTTATTCGTGCATACATGTTTTGATGCAATACTTTTGCACCGCCAAAAAGGGGGTTGTTCGGGTCATGACCGATTTTCTCGTCGACAATGGGAGTTATCGGGGCAGTTTTGGGTATTTATTAGTGCACTAATTGGCGTTTCTTTTGGCATAAACAAAACATTTTTGCCACCATTCATTTTTGAAAAAAACGAATTTTTCGAAAAAAAATTTTTTGATGCAATACTTTTGCACCTGACTGTACATTTCGAGGGAAATAATAGAAGAAAATTAAGTACAATTTTAAGAATAAAATGATCTTATCAATTATAAATGTCTACAATTCCAATGAAATAATAAAAGAAAAGTAAGTACAAATTCCAAGTACATAAAAAAGAAAATGCGTAAAAAACATTCGTACCTCATCCCCAATAATTAGCAAAGTGGAATGAAATAATGACCTTTTTTCCGAAGTATTACTCGTACAAATATTTATATAAATATTATGTGTGAATAGTTGGGAAAGGGAAACCGATTCGTCCGGCGCAAACTTGAGAGTGCGGCAATCGGAAAAATTCGGGGATTAGTCAATTCTCCCTCCCAAAAAAGTGAATAAAACATTGTGCAGGAGGGCAGAAAAAGAATTAGGCGACTGAGCTAAAATGATCACAAAGTAATAAGGCATACTGTACTAACAAAGGGTCTACGGTACACACACAAATAATATGCTACGTCATCCAAGGTCCCAAAATTAACCGTCTACGGTAAACTACTGAATAATTCCAAGCATTAAAATTAAATTTAATTGTCCGATTCAAAGATTTTTACTGACGCATTTTGCAAAATCTTCCTCATGGATATTTGGGAAACGAATTTTGAACAGTGCCGGACCTTTTTACAGTTCCAACCGGTGTGTTAACAGTTGAAGAAGTGCTCGGAGTTTATCGGTCGGTTCAATTCCCATCCGTTTCTGTATCTTCGTGGAATTCCCGGGCTGTACTCTTTGAAATTCCCAAGCCATGGACGAATTTTTAATTGGAACATAGCCAAGGGCAACAGAAGAGGGACACTTGCTTTGCAAATTGAAAAAGTGTCGAAATTTGCGGGAGAGTCTGTCGGGAGAAGCAGATTCAGTGATGCCTTGTTAATCAATGGACTTCCATGGAAAATTGAAGCAGAAATAACAAAGAGCGAAGGCATTGATGAGAAGAAATATTTGGGATTTTACTTATGGTGCGATGCAAAAGAAGGTCCAATTTTAATAAATATTTAAAAAATAATCAATAATTTTTAATAATGTTAGGCGGACTAACGAACTGTGTTTTTTCGGCAACCTATCGAATTGTATCGGAAAAGAGCGAAGCGGAGAATTCAATTGGGACACTTTGTGACCGTGTTATTAACAGATCAAACATCGTCCGGGGATTCGGAAATTTCATTACCTTTGCGGTGAGTGAACATTGAAATTATTCTTTAATTGGCATAATTATGTTTAATTAAGGAATTAATGGACCCAAGCAATGGTTTTTACGACAGAGAAGAAGACAAATTGATATTGACCATTGAAAAATATGTGCACAAATAAAAACGAAAATTGGAAGCAGTGACAATGAGAAATGGTTGGGCATTTACCTTTTGTGCAATGCTCCAAAAGAAGGTGCAAATTAAATGCTAATTAATAATAATTATTATAATTAATTGCCATTAAGACGAAAATTGGAGTTACAAATGTTTGGGAACTTTTCGAATTATCTCACAAAAGAGCGGTGTGGCGGATTTCAGTGGAGAATTTGATGACCAGGCTTTTGACATTAATAAGTACAGCTGGCTATGTGTCGCTTTCATTTCATTTACGGTGTGTGCCGACCTTACGAAATTTTTTTTAATTTTAATTTATTAAAATATTTAAGGAATTGATGGATCCGAGCAAAGGCTTTTACAACCAAAATGAGGATAAAGTGACATTGGCCATTGATGTCACTATGAAAGAAGCAAAAACGGAGCACAACTCATAGATGTCAATATGATGTGGAAAAATCTCATTGTTTAGGCCTACTCATTTTCTTTGCAAAAATTTCTTTAATTACTATGATTTATAAGAATTTTGCGATTTTAAGCCATTTTTGTATTTTCAGGTCACCATAAAGAAGGTATATAATTAAGTTGGTGTACAGTATTTTGTATACATCCAATACCAGTATATTTTTATTCCCGTCTTTTGAGAAAAAATTTACGGTAAACGGGAATTAAAAAAAGCTGAACGAGAATCCCGAATGGCAATCCCAATGAAAATCTTCTTTAAAAATCTGGTAAATATTGATCATATGGCCCAGAGCCGAAAATGATCGAAATATATACCAATCGATAGCCCTAGGTCTCTAATGGAAGAATCCGAAAGAATTTTTTTGCGGCAACCAATCCCTGAAGAGTTAAAGACCTGAGACTGAAATGGCCAAATGGCTTTGGGACTGAACCGTCCAAAGCCTTAAACGCATGGAATTGCGACAAAATATATACCAATCAATTCCTCTCGGCATGTAACCCACGAATCCGAAAGAATTTTTGGATGAAAAAGAAATTTACCAAAGTTATGAGTCCTCAAAACCGGTTCAGACAAAAAATGACAAAAATTCGTCAAATTTGAAAAATTGAATTTTGCTTATTGCGCTAAAAAACCGCCGCACACTCGACTACGGCGGCCAGTAAGTGGGGCGAGACTACGGGCTACGGAAGAAGTCCGCGCGTGATCCGCAGGCGGTTGACTGATTGGCGGGGGCCCTTCGGGCCCCCGCAGTCAACCGCCTGTGGCGCTCGTCAGACTTTTTCCTCCGCCCTCCGTCTCGCCCCACTACTTGCTCCGTCTTCGCATGCTCCCTTTTGCGAAGTTCGAAGACTGAAAGTGGTTTTAAGCGTTTTTTGGCTCCCTTAAATTGGTTTTTTTATCAAAGTCATTTTTAAAGGTTTTGATGACCCATAACTTTGGTAAATTTCCTTTACATCCAAAAATTCTTTCGGATTCGTGGGTTACATGCCGAGAGGAATCGATTGGTATATATTTTGTCGCAATTCCATGCGTTTAAGGCTTTGGACGGTTCAGCCCCAAAGCCATTTGGCCATTTCAGTCCCGGGTCTGTAACTCTTCAGAGATTGGTTTCCGCAAAAATTTTTTTCGGATTCATCCATTACAGACCGAGAGCTATCGATTGGTATATATTTTGGCCATTTTCGGCTCTGGGCCATATGATCAATATTTTCCAAAAATCTCAACATTAAAATCGATTTTTTTTTAATTTCAGTTTTTTATTTATGATTAGACTTTGGAAAGAAAATGTGGTTGTTTTCGTATTAGGGAATATAAAAAATAGTACAAAATAAATTGCTAATATAAAAGTAAAAGGACACAAATTATTTAAAATAAAGATTATTTGAATAGTTACTAATTAAAATTTATTATTTTGAATTAACAAAATCGCTATTGGCTTCTCATAACAACAGATTTCCCACGTTTTTTTTTTCAAATTCAGGATTTTGCAAAAAAAAAAGCATAAAAATTCATTTAAAACGATATTTTATTAGCGTGAATAAGATTTCTAAAACTTTGAACACTTCCGGTCACCATGAAGGAATCATCAACATTGCTGCAGTTGATTTTTTCATTTTTGAAAGAAAATTCATAAAATTTTTATCTTCTAGACTTTCTGATCTTTTTTCCTGCTTTTTATATTTATAATGGAGGTACGTTAGGTAAAAATTTCGTCTAATTGATCCACGGCAAAAAGCTAAAGTGAAGGAAAAATTTTGAACTTATAATTTGGAACGGATCTTTAAAAATTTGAACTTTAAATTACAGTAATTAATTCCAAATTCGATGGCGTCAAACAGATCAAAAAAACATTTTATGCCAATCCGTTCATGAAAAAACAACAACAAGAACAGAAACTGAACGGAAAATGAAAAATCAACAACCCAAATAAAGTGGATAATCTCAAAATCAGCCAATCAAGCAATCATCAATAGTTTGAATAAGCGTCTGACAATTCACAACGATTATCTTCATCTAGCCATGAACATATTTGAGGAGAACGCTCATTGCAATCTTGCGCAATCAGAAGAGTTTCACACGAATTACGCCAAGCTAAAAGACTAAAAATGTATTAAAAGAATTTTGATAAAAATTTTAATCATTTGATAAAAACTAGAGTGCGACGGGACCGGGACCGGGACCGGGACCGGGCCGGGAATTCCCGGTCATCCGAGGTCCCGGTCCCGGTTCCCGGTCCCGGGTTTTGAAAAGCTCAGGTCCCGGTCCCGGTCCCGGTAGGGCAACCGGGAACCGGGAAAAACAAGCACTGGTAAGAATGGGGGTCTGAGTGGAAAATTAGTGATGAAAATTGGAGTCAAAGGAAAAAAAAATAAAAAAAATGATTAATAAGTTTCTTTAAGAATGTAGCAACCAATTGTGCAAATGGCCTAGTGGCTAGTCCCCTTGACTTTTGTCTTCTTCTTTCCCCTGGTTCAATCCCTCTACGGAAATTAAAATATTTTGAATTTTCTTTTTGTATATTCATGGTTTTCCTATCGACAAAATATGATTTCTCATATATTTTTTTATTTATATATTTTATTATTTTTTTTAAATGAAAATATGTACATATTGAGCCTAATAAATCCAAAAAACTTGCCTATTTGTTGATAATCTGTTAACAAATTGGACTCAAATTTTCAAAATTTTCCCCGGCGGCGCCTATCGGCACCGCCGGTCTCCCCTTCTCAACAAAAGTTTTTTGCAAAAAGCGCGCCGAAAAAATGATCATAAAAGTAATATAAATTTCTAATAATATTCGATCATTTAGTCCAAAAATGATTATTTAAAAAAATAATTTAAATAAATTTATTTTGAAAATTTTCATTAATTTAATTATGCTTTAACTTTTGGATTTTATTAAATAAAAAACAAAATAAAAATTTAATTTTGTGTTATTTTCAATTGAAATAAATTAAAATTTGAATTTTTTAAAAATTTTTTGAATTTTTTTGAATTTTTAAAAAGTCCCGGTTGGTCCCGGTTCCCGGTCCCGGTCCCGAAAAAAAATTGAGGTCCCGGTCCCGGTCCCGGCTTCTCAGGTCCCGGCAAGTCCCGGTCCCGGTTTTGCCCAAAATTCCCGGTCCCGTCGCACTCTAATAAAAACTGATGCCAATTTTATTAAATATATATTTTTCCTGGATCTTTGCTCTGAATAGTAGGAAAAACACATTTTTTTTTATGTTTGCGAACAAAAGTTGGGGCATTTATTTACATATTTCGGGGGTTTTATAATTATTTCATTTTTATGCGATTTTTTGAGAATTATACAAATTTCTAATGAAAACTCAAAAAAAATTTCTTGAAAATAGCCCTAAAAACTGATTATTTGAAAAGGATATAAATAATTAATTTTTTAAAGCATCAAAAACGTTATTTTAGGATAATTTACCTAGGTCCTTTGTTTTTTTTGGCTTATTCACTGTTTCCTAATAATTTGACAAAAAATCTCCATTTTAAAATTTTATTTATATATTTTTGTTTTTGATTTTTTTTGTACGTTTTTTTCTATATGTTTATGAAAGCCCAAAACGATCCCACTAAAAGGATCTCGATTGGGTTGGTAGTTGGTATATTACCGGAACGGAAGTCGAATTTTTATTTTTTATAATTTCTGTAATAATTTTCTATTCATGAATTTATGGAATTTTTTCAGTTATACATTTGTTTAATTTGTTTGAGTTAATGTGTGTGTGTTACCTGTGTTTGGGTCAGGGGCATTATTAAGTTGTTTAACTTCACATTTAGCTTCTTTCCATTCACATAAACGTCGATTGCATTTGCTTTTTTTGTCCTCCGGATGAATTAATTGTTGACTAATGCCCTGACAATAATTGGCCCATTTGACTAAACGAGTTGAGCCAAAACAATTTCCCGCATTTACACCAGCAGTCTCGGGACGGAATGACAAAAGCAAAACATAGAGGCAGAAGAGA
The DNA here is from genome assembly GCA_023374025.1 of Heterodera schachtii. Lineage (NCBI taxonomy): Eukaryota > Metazoa > Nematoda > Chromadorea > Rhabditida > Heteroderidae > Heterodera > Heterodera schachtii. Next base: position 58,283 of record SIJG01000257.1, read on the forward strand.
ATAGGCAGATACATTTGCAATATATGTGTTAAAAAATTATTAATTTCCTGAAAAACCAATTATCAAATTTATCAATAAAATCGTTGCATGTATTTAAAAATATATGGTCTAAATTTCCTATTTTTCCCCTAAATCCTATTGGCAACGTCACACCTCCCCCCCTGGTCTCCAAGTTTTTTTTTTGTTGGAAAAGAGCGCCTCAAAAAAGTTAGTTGTGGAAATCATCGTCCAGTGGATTATTATGAATTCAAAAAATTAAATCAAAAATATAATTTTTTGTTAACATTTATTTTTGTTGAATAATATGCAAAATTTAGACTTTAATCCTTAAAGAATAATTACTTCTGCTATTGGAACTGATTTGTTCGTTTAAAAGTCGGAAAGAGATCACTTCACATTAGTCAAATCCACCCAATTTTGTATGTAACTTGTCACATTGTTTTCGAGTTTCATTTTATACGAGTTTTATTGGAATGCTTCATTAAACCATTATGCCATGCATAAACTGTGAAAACCGCGCTCAAAAAAACATAAAGTGTTAATGGACTAAAATTGTCAAAAATTTTAATTCTGTGGGAACATGGGGAGACCAGGGAAATGGGTAAAGTGCGGATTAGCAGTAATCACCCGCCTATTCTGGGATTCTCTAAAATAAAAACATTTGAAATATCAGTAATTAACATTTTTATCATCTTTAATTTTTATTTATAAAAATTCGCCTATTTGGTGCAAAATCTTTTAAGAAGTAGGGCAAATCTCATTTTCTCCCGGCAACGACTGTCTGCAAAAATGATGATTTTCCTTAAATGTGGCATTTTTGTCAGCCAAGTGAAACCTTAGCAAATTTTTATCTAGGAGTCATGTCTTAATCCAAAAAATAAGAATTTTCAAAGAGTATTTTTCTCAAAAATGAGGAATTATAAATAGATTAAATGAAGGCTTTGCTAAAGCTAATTACAAACGAAGTTACAGGAATAGTAATTGCTAATTATTTGAAAAATGAAATTAAAATGAAGAATTTGCAGGCGATAACCAACATTTTATTAGCACATTTTGTAATTTTTTTACACTTTTCTTTTTGCAATCAAGGGCATTATGCCAAAAAATTGGGCATGCAAATGTCCGGCCTCAATTTCCTTTGGCATTTTTGTATTATAAATTTGTAATTTTTTACATTGTTCGAAAATTTCAGTACATGACGTAAATCAAAAGTGATGAATCCCTGCAAAGAAAAAGTAATAAAATTCAGCTGGATAATTTAAAACTCAAATGATTGAAATAATTGTTTGTAATTTTTTTACATTTATTAAATACATGTGATTTTTGTTGCCAACAAAAGGCAATTAAAGATAATGATGGCAAAATTTGGCAAGCAAAATAAGTGCCTTTCTGGCATTTTTTTTAACAAAGATAATTATGCCCAAAAGGGCAAGCAAAAGTAAATGCCTTTCTGGCATTTTTGTTTTAATTAATATTTTCCTACACTGAAATACAAAACTAAAGAGAAAGAATTAAGAAAATTAGCATTGTCGGGAAAATAAGTACCTCTCTCTTTTTCAAATATACAGAAAAAAAATTATTTAAAAAATGGGTGACTAATTTAAAAGTGGCCAATTTTGAATTTTCTAAAAACCTAAGGGTGGAGGGAAATACACGGCACTTAAAAGTGACCAATTTGGAATTTTACTTAAAACCAAACGGGAGACCTTTTTTCATTTTAATTTTTTTTGATAATAATTCGTGAAAATTTGTTCTCGGCGAAAATTAAAATTAAAACTCGCTTAAAGAAGATAATTTTTTTAAAAGATTTGTTCATATTATAATGGGGCTTTGGGAATCATTAGGCCGTATTTTTTCTCAATTTTAGCTGTAAAAAAAGCAAACTGATGATTTTTTGCGATAATTATTTTCATTTAAATACCCATTTGCATATAAGTAGTGACCCGTGTACTTTTGTCGCCCCTTTTGGCGCTAAATTCAAATTTGAATTTTCGCGCCGATACTCTGTGGGGAGGGACGCTTGCTGGGGGGTAGGGGGCAATGCCGTAGGGTTTAAGTGTTGCGTGGCACATAAAACCTTTTATTATTATTTAAATATGTATTATTTAAATTTTTATATATATATATATATTATAATTGTTTTTAATTTAGATATTCCAAAAATGTCTTTTTCCTATGCCGCACTGCTTTTCATCGTGTTCGCCTTTTTGACTGGACAGTCTGGAGAAACCTTTGCGTTTCAAGCGGAGATCGCGCAGTCGATACCAAAGTTGGACAACAGCACGGCCAAGGTTTGTTTGACAGATTTTATGGCTAATTTCTTACATAATTTTTTGAAACTTTTTTAAAGGAGTGTGACTTCAAAAATGACCCGAGCAAAGCCGATAAGACATTGACCATCATCGACACTGGCATTGGCATGACCAAAACCGACCTCGTCAACAACCTTGGCGCCATCGCCAAATTCGGAACGAAGGCGTTCATGGAGGCTCTTCAGGTTTTGTTTTTTTGTTTGATCCCCCCCCCCTAATTTCTAAAAAACACTTTTGTTACTTAAGACCGGCATTGCC